>VDFB02027147.1:91888-186173 GCA_007258455.2 Sequoia sempervirens
GTGGATGAGTCTAAGGTTGTCCTTCCCCACATGGACACTTGTACTCTAATCTCCCTTGTGCTTGGGGTAGAAATCCCTTGCTGTATAGATTTAGACAATGGTGAAAACTCCTTCACTTGCCAGTTGGAAGTGTTGGGAGGTGTGAATGTGTGTTTCCTCTATCGTAAAGAAGGCCATCTTCGAAGGAATTGTCCCTTAATTCAGAAAAAGGCCAGAAAAATATTTCCAAGGGCTAAACCTGAGTCGAATAATAGGTCGACGAAGGTAGACCATGGCTTTGTAGCTGGTCACGATGAGGTTGTGGCTGGGGAAGATACCCTAGCTAGGAAAGACTGGGCTAGCAGTGAGGCCAACCATGGGCAACGTGATTCACCACCGCCGGCTATGGTTGTCTCCAGTGTGAACCCACCCTTGGATCAATCTCTGAATGTTGAATCCAGAAACCCATTTTTGAGTCTTTCCCAAGATGGTGAATGCCCTCCTAAGGGGATCGTAGCTGCTCCCCCTAGTGGAAGTCCTAACCTGTTCTCCGGCCCTACCAGAGACAAGGTGCTGGTGTAGAAGCTAAATGCTTAGCAACTTGTCTTGCAAGATCTCGAGAAAAGAATTAAAGACCAATTTTTGGATGATAATCACCCTTTTAGCCGAAAGGAACAAAAGGAATCTGATCTCCTTTTTAATTTTAAAGATGGAAAAAAGATGTCAAATAAAGCCCCTCCAGCCTATGACCTAATTGATGGTAGCAGTTCAGTTGGGGAGGTTAGGCTCCCCTTGCCATGGGAAGGTGCTATGTCTACTACTACAGTAGACAAACTTGACTCTTGCCTAGTGAACTATGAGGCTATTCAGAACAGTGAATTTGTTTTTGTTGCCCCAAAAGAGGCCCTTAAACTAGGTGTAAATATGGTTATCAATGCAGTCAATCATGGGTCTCTCTTGTCAGACAAGAGGAGTCCAAGATTTCTGAATCGAATTGGTACCACCAATTTGGTGCACTATCAGGATGAGGACAATAGCAAAATTGGGTCCTCTTTGAGTCCAAATCATGAAAATATAACTCTCGATTCCTCCTCCCCAAACTATGTGGTTGTGGTTGAGGAGATGGAGGTTAGTGGCAACAACCTAATTATGGAAGAGGATAAGAATAACTTAGGACACCTAAGGAAATAATACAAATGTAATCCTTGCATCAAAAACTGGTTTGAGTCAATCTAAGACTAAAGGTACTAGCAATAATGAGAATATCACAGAGAGGAATCCTCCAAAGCCCCAACCTAGACTTGGAAGGCCAAGGAAAAATTGGAACTCAATATCCATTGGAAAAAGCATATAGATTTCTAAAAACAAAAGGAAGAAAACAAGCTTAGTAATCCAGTCCCCCACGCCGAAAAGGCTGGAAAATGAGGACATGTTACCAAAATGTTTTGAATAGTTTAAGAGTGACCAAGATGCTCCTGCTACAGATGTTGGAAATGAACTTTAAATGCATCTCTTGGAATGTCAGGGGACTTGAATCCCCTGACAACAAATACATCTTGAGAAGATTTCTAAATCTTGAAAAACAAAAGGACATTGTTGTATTGCAAGAGACCAAAGCCACTGGCTTTACTCTGGATACAAACATGAAGATTTTCTGGAAAGATTCATCCTATTTCACCACTCAGCATAAGAGGGGAAGGGGTGGAGTAGCCATTTTAATCTCCAACAAGTGGGCTCAAACTGTGTCCAGACATGGTACCTTGCCCTGTAACAGGGCGGTGCGGGTAGTGTTGGAAAAGGATGGATACAAGGCCAGAATTTCCTCAATCTATGCGCCGAATGACCATAGGGACAAAACCAAACTTTGGTAATGGCTCTATAACCCCCCAGAGGTACCTTGGATTATTGGGCGTGATTTCAATATGGTGGAACACATGGGGGATAAAACTGGGGGAATTGGCATGACTTGGAAAGGCAACAAAAAGTACTTTTGCTTAAAACTAAAGGCTAAGCTTAACTTAGTAGACCCCCTAGAAAATGAAAAAAAGGATCACAAAGGAATTTGGTTTACATGGTGTAATTCCCAAAAGGGTGGGAGAAGTATTCACTGTCGATTGGTTCAGTTCTATGCAAATAAGGATTTTTTTATTTTTATGCCAAACAAAGATGGGCTCAAGGTTAGTGTCCACCCCTTTACCTTGTCTGACCATCACACTATCATAGCTTCTTTGGTGGGCAATCATGGCTCACTTAATGAAAATCCTAAAAAGGAAAGTTTTTGTCTAAACTCCCACCTGTTAAAAGATAGTGACTACATAGATGTCATCTCCTCTATAAGAGATATTAACAAGTGGATGTTAAAGGACTTAAGTCCTATAGAAAGGTGGACTCAAAATGTGGAAACTTGGAAGAAGCTTTTCCAAACAATTGGGAAAAAGAAAGCTATTGACATAAGGAAGGAAGAAGACAACCTCCAAGAAGACTTGGTCTTGGCTGAGTCCAAGGTCCAATCGGATCCTATCAATGAGAAACTAGCCGAGGAGCTTACAGCTACTAAATGCAATCTAAGAAGGATGCAAACACACAAGATCCAGGGCTTGAAAGTGAGGGCCAAGTTGAATTGGTTGAATTATGGAGATAAAGGTTCTAAATTCTTCTTTAACTACATCAAGGAGAAAAGCATCAAGTAGTAGGTCAGATAGATTTGGGAAGGTAATCAATTGTTCATTGCACAAGAGGATGTGCCTTGTCAATTTCATGCATTCTTTAAGGGTCTTTTCTCCTTAGAAGGGGGGGGGGTGAGGAGAGTTTTAAAGCTAGAGATTTCATCAAAAGTATTATCCCAAAGAAAATAAATGGAATTGATTCAACAATTCTCTCTATAGATATCACCAAAGAGGAAATTAGGAAGGCTATCCAATCTATGAGTAATGATAAATCTCTTGGAAAGGATGGTCTGACTGTTGAGTTCCACAAAACCTTTGAGCATTGGATTTGTGAGGATTTACTTCAGGTGTATTGTGAGGCTTTCAAGTGTGGATCTCTAGGCAGAAACATTAATAAAGGCATTATCAAACTCCTCCCCAAAGGGGGGATAAAACTCTGATCAAGAACTGGAGACCAATTTCACTGTTGAATGTGTCTTATAAGATTCTTGCTAAATTCTTAGCTCTAAGACTTGTGAACATCATTCTGAAGTTTATCAATAGTACACAAATTGGATTCATTAAGGGGAGGTACATACTAGAGAATCTCATTACCAGTTGGGAGGCTATGGAGTGGTCAAGGTATTCTAAACAAAGATCTGCAATGCTTCTACTGGACTTTGAGAAAGCATATGATAGGGTAGAGTGGCCCTTCATTTTTGTAGTGTTGGAGGCCCTTCGATTTCCTAGAAGTTTCATGTGCATGGTTAGCACTTTGCTCAAGGATGTGGTGGCACAGGTGGATGTTAATGGCCTGCTCTCAGAGGAGATAAACCTTGAGAGGTCCATTAGGCAAGGATATCCCCTTGCACCTGCACTCTTTGTTATTGCATCGGGTGCCCTTCATTACCTGTTAAGGGACCACATTCACTTCCCAAGGATCAAAGGCATAACTATGCTAGACCAAAATGATCTCATCAACATCCAATTTGCGGATGATACAATTATATTTATAGAGCTTGAAGAAAAGACCATGGACTCCTTGATGGAAAAGCTTAGACTATTTTGTCAAGCCTCGGGTGCAAGGATCTATAGTGCAAAATCTAGTATCCATGGATGGGAGGATGTTCCCCCAGATTGGATAAGAAAATATGACTTCCAATGGGGAGGTCTAATTAGGCAGGTAAGGTATTTGGGGATTCCTTTTGCAGTCAACCCAAATCTAAAAGACATGTGGACTTGGACCAGTACCAAAATTGAGAAAAAGTTGGAAGGTTGGAATAGGCAATTCCTCTCACTTGCTCGCAGGTTACAGGTCTATCAGAAAATCTTGTCTTCGTACAACATTTACTTTGCCTCGGTATGGTTCTTTAGTGGATACCAAGTGAATGAGATTCAAAAAAGAATCAAGAGTTTCCTTTGGTTGGATGTGTATAAGAGTGAATTTGCAACCCATGTGAAAATCCCCTTTTTGCCTTTATCCACCTTAGAAAACCAAGTTTGGAGGCTTAATTCCACCTCAGCCCACTGCTTGCATCATACTTGGCGCCTATTTTGAGCGTTGGTGGAGGCGTTTCTATCAAGGATGCCTGTGCGGCGCACAAACGTTCGCGTGGTACACTTACGTCCCTGACAAATTCCCGCATATGGAGCCTACAGAGACGTTACACTTCCCACTGGGGGTCAATTTGTAACACCCTCCTCAGCCGACCGACCCAAATATGGTTTTTTCTCTTCATCTCTTCTTCAAATTCACCCCTTGAACAAGCATTTTGATCTTCTACCATCTGCTACCATCTTCTACCATCTTCTCACATCTCTTCACCACTTCTAGACTTCATCCATAAGTCTCACAATCTTTCCACAAGCTCTAAGTAGCTTCTTCACCATCTCTTCAATCTCCAAACACTTTACACTTCACAGCAACAACATCAACACTCCACCACTTCAGTAGAGCAAGTGTGGAACAAAACACCATATCAGCAGAGGCTTGAGTTCCTCTCATTTTCTCCCCCATTAGCCTTGAGCACTCTTGGTGGAGGTGGTAAGCTTTCACTCCTCTCCTCTATTACTTGGTTGAGTAGTATAACACTATTTTGTAGTGCTTTAAGTTCTCTTTACTTCATTTCTACTTTTCTCTCTATCTATCTGGTTGTCCATGGAGGTGGGAACACCAAAACGGGGTCTAACTAAGGCAGGCCCCTATACAGCCACCCAACCATTTCTCTCTCCCTCTTGTGTGCAAGTATTGAATACATTCATGAGCTGGAAGCTTCATCACTTGCACGGTCGTAAGTATTTCCTTTCTTCTCCTTATCTTTGTCATTTCTACTTCTTTATTTCAGTTCTATCACTTTCTATTATTTCCCTATATTCTGTGAGTTCTTAGCAATTGGATAGAAGCATTCACTTTATTATTTTCTGAAACATTCTCGTTCTCTGGTTTGTACGAGACGCCAGCATACCTCTGGGACGCCAGCGCAGCGCACTGTCATTCGTTTTCTGCACTGACGTCCTTTGGCTGAGAGCTTGTCAGTTTGTCCAGAAAATCTCTGACCTGCTCTTTCGGATTCTAAAACTCTTGTCGTTGTTCCATTGAGGTAGTATAGGGTAGTTTACCCCATGAGGCTCTCTGAGTGAAGAGATCTCGTGAGTAGTGAATCCCCCTATAGTACATTTTGGTGAACCCGACATGAAGAACAGTGTTCTTTGAAAAACTAGGAATTTATTTACCCCTACTTGGCGGGGTCATAACTTTTGACTCGATGCTCGGAATTCAAAACCGCTTGCACCGTTGGAAAGGTCTTCTAGAGAACTAGCTCAGTCCCTAAAATACATGTGTCTTTGGTAGTTGAATTTTAAGGACCGACTCAAGTTCCAACCTCAAATTCCTCTCTGAAGACCTCTGAAAATGCAATTTACTATAACACAAAAAATACCAAAAAAATTGTAATGGATTTAATATCTTCTTTTATTAGTTCAACATCTAATTTCATTCAAAATGTTAATGATATTCCATTTAATGCATGCGATGGTTACTTGGCTTTGCCCATGTCACTTGGTATCTTTGATCCTTCTCACGAAAGTCCTCTTACTTCAGAGGATATTTTGTTGCAAGAAGATGAAATCATTGATACCTTTCTCAATGTTACTTTACCTTCTATTCATTCCAATGCACTCTCTTCTAGAGACGATGCATTTGCGAATGATGAATCTCTTCCTCATTCCAATGCACTCTCTTCTAGAGATGATGCATTTTTGAATGATGAATCTCTTCCTCATCCCAATGCACTCTCTTCTAGAGACATTGCATTTGTGAATGATGAGTCCTATCTTTGTTCCAATGCACCCTCTTCTAGAGATGATGCATTCATGAATGAAGAATCTACTCTCCATTTTGATGCAATCTCTTCTAGAAAAATTGGATTAGCGAATGATGAACCTCTTTCCAAATCTAATTATCCCTAGATCGATGTTGAGAATATGTATTCAAATAATTTTTCTACTAGTTGTGATGATTTAGTAAATGTGATCTATGTCTCAGTTGCCCCTCAAAGGCCTAAGAGATCGATCATTTACGTGACTCTGGCTAGTCCTTCTAAAAGGATTTGTTCCATTGATGGTGTTCCATTTGATGGTGGATTTCCTGACCTTTCTAAGGCTCCCTCTTATAGAGCGATAGCCCATACTTATGAGAATAGAACAAACAAACAACCAAGCCTTCCTCAAGCACCTAAACCTACAACTAAAGCACCTAGTGATTACGATCTTGTCGACCAACTTTGTGTTACACTGGATAAGATCTCACTATGGTATTTGCTTCAGTCTACTCCTACCTCTCCTCAAAGGAATGCATGTCTTGGTGATGATTGGGGTTCCTTAGAATTTACAGGTTCCTTTATCCAGGAATATAAAGTCGACCTGATCTGCTTAGACCTTCTTATAACATCATTCACATCTGCTATCGAAGATGCTTACTCTTCTGTATTGTGAGGTAGTGTGAGTAATAATTGTAATGTTCTTGGTGTTGATCCTCCTTCTGAGGAAGATGATCACACCATTGTTAAAGAGGTTAATTTTGTTAGTCCTATCAAGAATGTTGATAGTGATCCCGTAGAAGAGTGTGATCCCCCTTGCTGGAATAACACTCTCTCTGGAGATCCTCCTCCTTTTTCTTCTTCTACCTTTGTATCTTCTTCCTGTGAGAAGTCAAACTTTTCTCCACAAGAGAAAGTGTTGCTTCCTGCTCCTCATCCTTTATCTGAGCAAGAGTGTATTTTGTTGCAGCTTCTAAAAGCCCGCTCAATCACTCTTCCTTCTCCTACACGTAATAAACTTGATAAACATGATGAAGGAAAATATTCCTTCTGCGCATACCATCGAGTGTCTGACCATTCCACTAATGAATTCAAGGCCTTGAAGGATAAAATACAACTTCGTGATTTAGGTTTTTTCAAACTCCCGTTTGATTGATGCACCTACCTTTATTTCGCATGACAAGTGATATCAAGGTTTACCTCTATCCTACATGTTCTAAGAATCTTGCATGGTTCTCCTCCCCTGTATGTTGGGGGCAGTGATAACTCATTTCGGAGATGTGTGTCCTTTTTAAGGGCCCCTCTCTTCATTATGTTTTTCAAATTGAAGCATCCCTTAAGTGGATCCCTTTTCTCTTTTGAAGGGTTCTCGAGGGACCTCTTTGAAACCTTTTATTTTGAATGAATTCTTTCGCGTCTAGCTTGGGGGCAGCCTGACTAGACCTATTTCATACAGTCGTGTCTAGCTTGGGGGCATCTTGACTAGACCTCACTTTTCAAACAGCGCATCCCTTGAGCAGACCCCTCTTTTTTTCACGCTGGGTTCTCGAGGGACCCCTTTGAAATCCTTTCAACTTGACGATGGTCTGCATGACTACATGCTTACTCACTTTGTAGGACTGAGAACCTATAGAGCTCCTTGACATACTTACTTGGTGATACAGGTTCTCCTCCTTGAGTGGGGTTTTCTCTTATCACCTATTTTGTGGTGCAGGTTCTACTCCTCAGCGGGTTTTTCTTTCACCACATGCTTTTTGGTGATACGAGTTTCCTCCTCGAGCGTGGTTTTCTTTTATCACCTCTTTTGTGGTGCAGGTTTCACTTTCGCCACGCGCTTTTTGGTGATACAGGTTCTCCTCCTCGAGCGGGGTTTTCTTTTATCACCTCTTTTGTGGTGTGGGTTCTACTCCTGAGCGGGTTTTGCTTTCACCATGCGCTCTTTTGTGATATGGGTTCTCCTCCTCGAGCGGGGTTTGCTTTTATCACATGCTTATTTTGTGGTGTGGGTTCTACTCTTGAGCAGGTTTTTCTTTCACCATGCACTTTTGGTGATATGAGTTCTCCTCCTCGAGCGGGGTTTTCTTTTATCACCTCTTTTGTGATACAAATTCTCCTCCTCGAGCGGGGATTTCTTTTATCACTCCTACTTGGTAGTGTGGGTTCTACTCCTGAGCGATTTTTTCTTTCACCACGCGCTTTGTTCATCTCTCTCTTATCTCTTGTATATACCAAGTCGAATATCTACATCTTCTTCATCCTGAGTATATGCTCTTTCTTCAACTTCATAGTTTTGTGGAACTATAAGTCCTCTTTTGACCCTGCACTCTCGGGTTTCCCAGATCGCGGTCTGCTTCCTCGACGGTTCAAGTATACATTTCTAACCTTAATCTTTCTTGATCTACTTTACCGAGCACTCATCGGTGTTAGTGCTTGCTAAAGTGGGGGAAAAATGTATAAGATTGAATTTTCACCCCATGTGCAAATCCCCTTTTTTCCTTTATCCTCCTTAGAAAACCAAGTTCGAAGGCTTAATTCCACCTAAGCCCACTACTTGCATCACACTTGGCACCTATTTTGAGCGTCAGTGGAGGTGTTTTCGTCAGGGACGCCTACGCGATGCGCGGATGTCCATGCAACACACTTACGTCCTTGACAGATTCCCACATCTAGAACCTACAGAGGCGTTACACTTCCCATTAGGGGTCAATTTGTAACACCCTCCTCGACCGACTGACCCGAATATGGTCGTTTCTCTTCATCTCTTCTTCAAATTCACCCCTTGAACAAGCATTTTGATCTTCTACCATCTACTACCATCTTCTACACATCTCTTCACCACTTTTGGACTTCGTCCACAAGTCTCACAATCTTTCCACAAGCTCTAAGTAGCTTCTTTACCATCTCTTCAATCTCCAAACACTTTACACTTCACAGCAGCAACATCAACACTCCACCACTTCAGTAGAGCAAGTGTGGAACAAAACACCATTGCAACAAAGGCTTGAGTTCCTCTCATTTTCTCCCCCATTAGCCTTGAGCGCTCTTGGTGGAGGTGGTAAGCTTTCACTCCTCTCCTCTGTTACTTGGTTGAGTAGAATAACACTATTTTGTAGTGCTTTAAGTGCTCTTTACTTCATTTCTACTTTTCTCTCTATCTATTTGGCTGTCTGTGGAGGTGGGAACACCAAAACGAGGTCTGATTAAGGTAGGCCTCTATACAACCACCCAACCATTTCTCTCTCCCTCTTGTGTGCAGGTATTGAATACATTCATGAGCTGGAAGCTTCATCACTTGCACGGTCGTAAGTATTTCCTTTCTTCTCCTTATCTTTGTCATTTCTACTTCTTTATTTCAGTTCTATCACTTTCTATTATTTCCCTATATTCTATGAGTTCTTAGCAATCGGATAGAAGCATTCACTTTGTTATTTTTTGAGACATTCTCGTTCTCTGGTCCGTACGAGACACCAACGCGCCTCTAGGATGCCAACACACCGCGCTGTCGTCTATTTTCTACGTTGACGTCCTTTGGACGAGAGCTTATCAGTTTGTCCAAAAAATATATGTGACCTGCTCTTTTGGATTTTGAAACTCTCACCACTATTCCATTGAGGTATTATAGGGAAGTTCACCCTGTGAGGCTCTCTGAGTGAAGAGAGCTCGTGAGTAGCGAATCCCCCCATATTACAGGATGGTAGGGGTAGGAGGAAGAAGCACACAGTAAAATGGGATTGGTGTTGCATTGACAAGATGCATGGTGGGGTTGGATTGAAAGATCTCAGGCTCCATGGTGTTGCTCTAGCTGCCAAATGGATAGCAAAGGCTATGGTGGGAAATGATACCTGGAAGGTGTTGGTAAGGAATAACATCAAACTTGCGACCCCCAAACAGGCTAAGGCCTGGAAAGGATTTCCAATCAGTGATATTATCATGGGAAGGTACCCAATGTCCCCAGCTGGTTCTATGGTTTTCAGGAGCCTATGGAAGGCTTGGGAGATGGCTAAATACAATGTGGAATATAAGATAAGTAATGTAGTAATTAACAATTACCAAAAGTGTCAAAATTATAGTTCTAACGGGTGGAATGTAAACCATAATAACAATTCCCTCACCTTGGTGCAAGGCTGCTCTACTAAGAGGTGGTCTCAAATGGGTATTAATTCATTCCAGGATATCCTAGCTAATGGTGGAATAAAAACCTAGGAAAAGATTAAGTCTTAGTTTCATATCCCTGACTCCAATTCTAGAACTTATAAGATGTTGGTCGAGGTATGTAAGGATGCTAACTTTTCTCAGGTCACCGATAGGGACTTGGATCTTGGGTGTGACCTCATCTGGAAGGATGGCACAACACTAAAGGATCGCAAGGCTAAGTCCATCTATCAAGATGTGGTTAGCTCCACTTGTGTGTTTGAACATGTGAATATGAGCTAGGGTATCTCATACCCAGATAAAAGTGGCAAAAATATTTAACTCTATTTGGCATAATATAAAGGAGCCAAAAAAGGCTTGTTTTAAATGGTTGTTAATCTTGCAAAAAGTTTCTTATAAATCTATGGCTTATGATATTGATATTTGCAGCATCTGTAGAGTTCCTGAATCCATTATGCACATGTTCTTTGATTTCCTGTATGCAAAAGAAATTTGGAAGCTTTGCTGTAATGATCTAATTTGGAATGCAAATGATAAAGTTAATTGGAAAGATATTTTGTTTTGCAATAAAAAAATTAAAAGAGATTATCATATTTTTGGGATTGTCTAACCATTGAAATACTATGGCACATTTGGAGGGCTCGCAATGAGGATAAGTTTCAAGGGTGCAGGAGGGTGCTTACTGAGCCTAACAAATGACTCACATTCCTCAAAATTGTCTTGCGGGTCTCCTTGCACATAGAGGTTTCAATGGAAAAATTATGGAAGCACATCAAGGAAGATCACATGGCTATACACAAGGAGGAGGTAAGGTGTGGGATCACCTGACATCTCAACAATGAGGAGGCAGAGGTTTTTCTCTGAGCCTTGAATGAATTCAAAAAGACTTTCAACATCGCAACTAAGAGAGAGGAACAACAAACTCAGTTTGATCCACATGGGGCCTTGGGAATAAACTCAAATAGAGGTATTAGCAGGGACCAACAACACATTTAGGAAGATAGTTGCAACATCTATCAAACTGGTTTTTAATCTTTTGGTCAGCAATTACATAGGAAAGGTTCCTTATGTCTTTGGAAGATTTTTTAGGGTAGTCCAATCCAGTCAACGCCTATTCATAGCAGATCTGTAATGATGTAAATGAGCTATGTTGTATAATTTTGTTTGTAAATACTCATGCAAATCTTCCCAAATGTATAATGGGACAAATATATGGACTTGAGCTATGATAAATCTGTAAACATGTGAACAACATTGTAAAAAGTTTATTCTTCTATTATCAATACAAAAAAAAAAAAAATCAATACTGCACTTTATTATTTTTCCTTTTTTACTCTCCATTCCCTCACCCCACATACCCGTGCACCCACTTCATGCTACTCTATGGTAATGCAGGAATAATTTTTAGATCATAAATCTCCCGCTTTCAATAAATATTATTAAATATATTATAATATTATATTATTATATAATATTAAATATATTATATAATATAAATATAATATAATATTATATTATAATATTATATAATATAATAATATAATATAATATAATAATATTATATAATATAGTAATATAATATAATATAATAATATTATATTATATTACAATATAATATAAATATAAAATTATAAATCAATACTGCACTTTATTATTTTTTTCTTTTTTACTCTCCATTCCCTCACCCCGCATACCCACACAACCACTTCCTGCTCTTGCGGTAATGCGGGAACATTAATATTTTTTATCACTTTACCCGCTTACTTGCTTTATCTCCTTCACGCACATGTGGGTCAGCGGTGCAATGAAATTTTTAATGAATTTATTATATATATTATATAATATTATATTATTAATATTAAAAATTCTATATTTATATTATAATGTATTTAATATTAAATAATAATATAATATTATAATATTATTATATAATATTATTATAATATTATTATATAATATTATTATAATATTATTATATTATATTATATTTAATAATAAGCGGGAGATTGAAATCCATTTTGAAATCTTTTAGTAGGATGAATATTGTCGGGCCCACCATTTTGTTCTTCAAGTATTATAATATATATTATATAATAATAATATAATATATTGGTAATATAATATATTATAATACAACCCACTCCCTCAATTCCAAATGTTTTTTTTAATTATCCACTTTAATATGATATTGTCTAATTTTTATTTGTGTAACTAATTATTTAGTTGTGTTTTTAACCTGATGATCAAATTAGTCCCCTATGATAATCAAATTAGTCATTTATTTAGTCATTTGTAGTTGTGTTGATCAAATTGGTCACTTATGATGATCAAATTAGTCATTTATTTAATCATTTGTAGTTGTGTTGTAAAAAAAGAGTAGAATTTAGTCATCTTTAGTTGTTGTGACTAAAAGCTTTAGTCACGTAGTCATTTATTTGCCAAATTCTACTAGTGACATACTCCAGCTTTACTTCATTATCAACAACTTTATCTCTTAGAAAGTGATACCGAATAGGGATATGCTTTGTCCTTGAATGCATTTCTAGATTTTTTGAAATTTTCATAGCACTTGTATAGTCACACAAGGTTTCTAGTTCTTGGGGAGTCACTTATAGAATAAGAGTTTAAGGACAAAGAAAAAGAGTGAGATGAACCAGTTCCAAGGTAAAGGTAAGAAAGGGACCAACATGACCAACATGAAGCATGAAAAAGGTAAATTGATAAGGAAAAGGCAAGTGTGTTGTGTTGGTGGTTTTATTGGTTCTTGGAACCATAATAACCTCCAATTGGTTATCAAGAATCATACAATTAGATTATAATAATCTAATAAGCAAGATTACAAACCTAGTAATTTGATAAGTAGAAATGGTTGTGTTTACTCTTGTCTCATGCTAGTGTTTAAGCTATGATTTTGAGTTGTCAATTATTAGTAGTTGTTTAAATTATTAATGAAATCATTGTGACAACAATAGTAATTATAGTGTGTTGGTGAATCAATTAGCTATATTTTGAGAGGTTATCAATAATTAGGGGGTAATATTGTGACCCTCTCTAAATCCTTAGTACAATAATTGGGGGGTAACTGGCCCCACCCCTCAACTTTCCAATCATCCACATGCTCTGAATCCCACTTAGCCAAATAGTCAGCAACCATATTCCATTCACACGAAATGTGAGCAAAAGACACCACTTCTAATGTAGAGCACCTCTACAAAATCTGTCGAACCACCAACGTAATCTACCAATTAACCTTAGCCACCTTTTTCTCGTGCAACATATTAACAATAATTCATGAGTTAGATTCACAAATAATCCTGCGCCAACCCAAGGCACTAGCCCGCTCAATAGCCCTGAGAATCACCAACCCCTCCATAAAGTTGTTAGAATGTTGCCCCTTATGAATGGAGAAAAAGAAAATAACTGAACCAGAACAGTCTCTTCTAACTCCACTAATCCCAACAGGGCTAGGATTACCCCTAGAGGACCCATTTGTATTAATCTTCAGAAAATACGTCAAAGGAGGCAACCATCTTCCAACCCTTTGAACCTTCTTTTTAGCCCTCCTACCTCTTCTGACACAAGCAGAGACAAGATTCAACCCCTGCAAGCCCAAGTTATTCACAATCTCATCATCACTTCTTTCCAACAGAAAAGCCACTTCACATTTGGCTTCCACTGTCTCCTAGATCATACCAAAAAATTTGTGCCAAACATGTTGAACCATCAGCCTATCCCCACAAAAATCCTACGATTCCTTTCCAACCAAATTTTCCAAAGGATGAACGTAGGACCAATGCACCACACAATATGGAGGAAAGAGGCCTGGGAAGGGGGTCTTCCCAGACTGCTCCAAAACTCGACAAGGGAAGAAGCATGAACATAGGGATGTTTCCAAACACCCCACCACCAATACCAAAGCAGCATAGAATAAGGACAATGGAAAAAAAAATGGGAAGAATCCTCCTCATTGCAGTCACACAAAACATAAATAAAGGGACCCTAGAATCCCCGCTTCTGAAGATTATTCCAAGTCAAACATCTATTCCAATCCAGAGTCCACACAAAACAATTACACTTTGGCCATGAGAACTTGTTCCACACATGCTTCTACCAAGGGACCTCCACCCCCTAAACATGTATGATAGAAACTCTTGATAACCACTAGCCATAGTGAAAGCCCCCTTAGGATTCATGCTCCAAGCTAGTATATCCTTATCCTTAAGAGAACTGCATTTTCTACTAGCCAAAATATTTTGAAGCTCAGCACAATCCTCCTCCAACCCAGTAACAGGCCAATCACAAGGATCCTTCCACCTAGCCACCTCCATCAACCCACATGGATAAAAATTCTTAAAATCACTCACCCTTGACCAACCAGCCTCCAAAAAGCGTTGATAAAGATTCATCAAAATAGGATACTGACGCAAAATTGGGGAGAATCCATCCCAATAATCAAACCAAAAGAGAGCCTCAGTCCACCTATTACATATCTAGAACAATCCTTCTTTGATCAGTGCAACCCCTTTCTTAATTGTTCCCCAAATCATAGAACCTTTCCCCACCAGAGGATACCTAGGAAGCTCCTCCTTCAAAACCCCCAAAAGGTACTTGTGAGATAAAATCTTGGCCCAAATATGATCCTACTCCACACACCACCTCCAGAAAAGCTTAGCAGCCAATGCCAGCTCAGACCAAGTCAACCGCCGCAATCCAAGACCCCAAAACTACCTTAGGCTACACACTATATCCCACTTTACTAGGCTCCACTTGGAAGAGGACAAGCTACCCGCCCATAAAAATTGTCTGGTCAGAGAATCCAAATCCTTCACGAACCCTACTAGAGCCAGCATGCACCTATAAATAGGAAGAGCTTGCACCACATACTTTAGCAACTGAACACCACCAACAAAGGACAACCATCGATGAGACCAATAATTAACCTTCGCATAAAACTTGTCTAGAATATTCTGCCACAATTTCTTGGGAAGTCTACCAACCGAGATATGAATACCAAGATAAGTTAAAGGAAGAGAACCAGTATGAAACCTCAAGATACAATCAATCATTTGTTGAATAGGCCTCAAAGTATTAAAGAAGAAAATGGAAGATTTATCTTCATTAATCCTTTGACCAGAAGCAAAAAGATAAATATCCAACACCTTGTGCAAATTCATAGCTTCTCTAATCTTAGCCATACCCATCAAGGTAGTATCATCCACAAATTGTAGGTGAGATTGAGGAGGCAAATCATTTCCCCACCCCCATCCCTAGATAAAAACCCAACTCCACTTTACATTTCACAAATCTATCCAGGCCTTCAGCAAGAAGGATAAATAAATAAGGAGAGAGAGGATCCCCTTGACGAAGGCCTCTAGAAGCACTAAAAAGAGAAGAAGGCTCACCATTTATCAACACCGAGAAAGAAGTGGAAGTAACACAACACATAACCCACTTGACCCACTCCTCACCAAAACCAAGAGCAATAATAATTTTTCGCAAGAAGGACCACTTCACTCTATCATAGGCCTTTTCCATATCTAGTTTGATGAACATATCCTTTTCTTTCAAGGATGCCATAGAATGAATGGCTTCAATAGCAATGACCACCCCATCTAGAATTTTTCAATCCTCCACAAAACTGCTTTGTTCCTCAAAGATAAGCCCTCTAAGCCATCTCTTCATCCTTTCAACGATCAACTTGGAAATGATTTTATACACCACATTACAAAGGGAGATGGGTCGAAGTTGACTCAGATGATCCACCCCCTCACATTTGGGAATGAGATCAAGGAATGTAGCGTTCAAATCCCTCAGCATTTGCTTATTCCTTTGAGACTCACGAACCACCTCCAAAAATTCCAACTTAATGATATCCCAAAATTCTTGATAAAATTCAACCAGAAATCCGTCAGGGCCCAAGGCTTTCCCTTTCTTCATCTAGAAAACAATAGCCTCCAATTCCTCCAATGAGATGTTTCCCAAAAGATACTCATTGATCTCCCTAGTAACTAGAGAGGGGATACAAGATAAAACTTGATTTTCCTCTGCCAAACCATCCTAAGATTCCTCTCTAAATAAAGAAGAAAAGAACCGCAAAGCTTCTCTGGACATATCCTACAAAGAAGATAAATGCTCACCCTTGTCATTCACAAGAACAAGCATAGAATTAACATGTCTCCTGGAATTCACTGAGTTGAAGAAGAAAGCGGTGATTTTTTCTCCCTCCTATAACCACTCAACTCAAGCCTTTTGTTTCCAATAAATTTTCTCACACAACTCAAACTCTTCCAAAGTTCTCAAAACCCTTGCCTCCTCCCTGAGTAAATCCTTAGAAAGACCACACTCCCTTTTCTCCTGAGTAATGACATATAATTCAGCTTGAGAAGCAACCTTAGCATGAAAAATATTTCCAAAGCACTACCTATTCCACCATTTAAGTTGATATTTTACATACTGCAAGAGTTTGGAAAAAATTGCATAGCAGTGCCATAAGTTAGTCTTCCCCTCTGCCACCATTTAACCACATGCTCCTAGAAAGAAGAATCTCTTAGCCACATAAGTTGGAACTTGAAAGAGGGAGACCGAGCAACATGCGTCGAAGTAGCAGATAACTTAATTGGCTAGTGATCTAAGCCCCTCCAGTCCAAAATCTTAGAGCAAGTAGACCACAATCCTCCAATCCAAAAACAGGAAACCAAGAAACGGTCAAGTCTCTCAACAATACAATTCTCTCATGTTCTCCTATTATTCCAAGTAAACTAACCATTACGGGGATTAATGTCAACCAGATTCAATACAAATATTTTATCTCAGAGAAGGAAAGCAGAGGGCTCCAACCTTGCAATACCACCCTTCTTCTCATCCAACTCAATAATGGCATTGAAATCACCCACAATAATCCAAGGGAAAAAAGGAGCAAGGCTTCGAATGAAATTAATATGAGACCACAATATCTACTTACCAAGAAAATCAGTAGGCGCATAGATGTTTGAAAGAAGAATAGTTTCCCCTGACTCCAAACTTGAAGCAACCATAGAGATGGAAGACTTGGAGGACATCCAACAAAGAGGATGAATCTTCAATGGGTTCCATAGGAAAGCCACACCCCCAACATTCCCATGAGCCCCAATACATTGGGAATCACCTCACCCCCATAGCTTAGCCAACAAACCAACCATACCTTCAATAGTTAACTTAGTCTTTTGTAAAAAAAGAACATCAAGAGAATGAATTCTCACCAAATTATGAACAATTTTTTGTCGAGGGCCACTATTCAAGCCCCTTACATTCCAAGAGAGGACGATCATTTGGGATGGTTAGAAAAATGGGAATCCAAGGTCTTAACAGATCCTGACTCCACCAAAGTCTCCCCCATCATCTTAATTTTTTCCAAATCTTTATTTCTCCCAACTTTAGAAGACTTATCAGCAACCCCTTTCTTTTTGGTCTTTCTAAATAATTCCCAATGAAGGAGAAGCCTTGCTGCCTTTTACCAAATTAGACCCCACTTTCACCAATGGAGTAGAGATCTCTCCCTCCCCCATCTTCATATCCACAAGAGTCTCAGATCTCCCATGAACCACCAAAATTTGAACTGTTTCTATTTGCACAGCCCCAGTCTCTTGAGAAGTCTAGTTGTAGTCTGGAATAATTCCTTCCTGAACCCCTTCTAAAACACCCTAATCCATAAACATCATTCCTGGATTCACCTCCTGTTGACTAATATCATCCAAGACCTCAAATATATTAAACGTATCTCCTTCTTGGCGCTCCTTAAGAGTCCTTTTTTGACCTTAGTTTCTATTATGAGCCTTAACAAGAATAAAACCTTCTGCACCAATAGCCTCACCAGGAATAGGGTCCTTTCCTTTGTCCACCTTAGGAGGATTGTGAGGAGGCTGAGCAATCTAAGACACGAAAGATTTAGACTTTGGGCATACCCTCTGTAGATGGCCATATTCATGACAAAGACAACAATGAAAGGGAAATGTCTCATAATCCAACTGTTGCACCCAAGAACATGCACTCACACAAATTTACAAGGAATCTAGAAGAGGGTTATTTAAATCCATTTCAACACAAATACGAGAAAAATTAATTACCTTTCTATCCTAAGTTTGCTAAGAAGGCCCCACTGGTTTCCCAAGCAGTGAAGCAACTCGATGCAAGATGTCATTGCACCAATATTCAACTAGAAATCTAGGGAGACAAACCCACACTAGAACCTAATTCAAAAGTGCCTTCAAAGGATCCAAACCCACACATTTCCAAGGTTTAATAAATAAACCAATCTAGTTGTGAAAATAAGGCCCACCTTCAAACACTCTATTGCGATCCGCCATGCAATTAAATGTCACCATGAAGTAACTATTTGTTAACAACATTATTTCCATCTCACCCTCCGGGGACTAGGTACAATGAGCCCATGACTCCAAAAATTGAAGTGAAACCCTCATTCCCAAAAAAATTTAGAGCAAAGCATGCTTTGAATAATATTCAATACCCTTTATGATTGATTCTAGCCGAATCATTAGCACCGACCTATCTTTGCTTCGTTTCAGGTACCCATTAACTTTTGGGATACGAGGACCTCCAACCGGAGCAAATCCTGTATTCCTTGAATCATTAGAGAACAAGTTATTATCAAAGACCTTCATTGAAAGAGAAGGAGATTGTGTTCCCATGGAATATCGAAAATCCAAAGTAGTGGCCCCCGAAGCTTCCCCCCAATCCATAATCAGAAAGGAGACAAGGAAAAATCCTCAAAGAAGAAAGCTTTGAATAAAGCCCAAAGTAGCTAAAAATGAAAGTGAACCAAGAATAAAAAAAACCCCCATGCACACACGAAAGAAACCCACCCAACAAACAAAATCACCCACCATTGATTAGGATGCAAGGCTATGTCTGCAACAAGAATCGACAACATGCAAAGAGGAAGCAAGGCATGCAGTCACAACCTCATAGGTCACGGGCTGCCATGCCCGTGCCAAACTCAGCTCCTCCCATCACTATCCCTTAAAATTATTATGTATTAATATTTGGATTTTGATATATTTGAATTTCCATTTAGTTTATTTTATTTTAGTTTTTAATTTAGATTTAACTTTGAAATTTATTTTTATTATTTATGTCTTTTTATGAAATTACAAATAATAATTAAAAATTATTAGAATTAATTCAATTTATAATTATTTATCTTATTAAAAATTTAATTATTGTAGAATAATTCTATTTTATATTTTTGTTATAGTTTATATAAAAAATGAATTTAAAACTTAAAATATAAATTAAAATTTATAGAGTGAAAGAGAAAAGGTAACTTTTGATTAATCATTTCATGCCAACAATCCAAGAATAGCACATCCCTAGAGATTTATGCTCATGGTATCATGTCATTTGATTAAGGATATGATAATTTACCTTTAAAATCTCTTCAATGTACCCATTGCACACTTTGGAGGAAAATAGATAGAGAGGGAAAGAAAATAAAGAGAGAGAAATAGAGAAATAAAGAGAGAGACAAAGAGATACATAGAGATAAAAAGAGAGATAGAGATACAAAAACAAAGGTATAGATACTAGCACTTGTACCTAAAGGAGATTAAAGGATTACACCGATAGAGAACTATCTGTATGTTAATATGTTAGAGAGTATGTGTTTGTGCATGGATGCGCTACAAATTCTAGTTGCATGTGGCTAGATTAAACAATTAATAATAAGTGTTAAATAATGGAATAAAATAAACTTAGATAAATCTAGATTTTTTCCTTAAAGAAATTAAGTATTATCTGATTATGAAATATTTGCATACAAATTTAAAACATAAAGGAATGCAACTGAAAAAAAAATTTGCCATCAAATTGACAAAAAAATTGCAAATAGAAATAGAATGTTCTCATCTAGTTGTCAAATAAATATTTATTTATATTTTATGTGATAAGTGAGATTTTGAGGGCTTTTACCTAATATTTTGGAGGCTTTTACCATTAAACGACGGCTGGTTTACCATTAAATGGAAGCTAAAACTTGTTTTTCGATGACTCAATAGTGGTTTGCAGGTGTGAGACTTGTTTTAGGCTCAAATCTCACACTATATGTAGCCTATCGACTAATAAATGAATAAGCATGGAGAGACAAAGAGATAGAGAGGAAGAGAGATAAAGAAAGAGAGGAAAAGAGAGAAGAGGAGAGACATAGATAGATATTGTCACATAAAGAGAGAGAGAGAGAGAGGTTGAGAGATCAAGAGATAAAGAGGGAAAGGGGGAGAGAGGGGGGAGATAAATAGGGGTATCAAAAAATAGTAAGGGGAGAAAGACAGGGATACAAAAAAAGACAAAGACAAGAAATGAAAAGATAGATCAAGGAAGAGAGAAGGGAAGAAAAATATAGAGATAAATAGGGGAGAGAGAGGAAGAGATAGATTGAGAGAATAAAAAAATAAAGATAGAGAGGGAGACAAAGATATAAATATATCTCTCTCTCTTTCTCTTCCCATATCTCTTTATAATATCTCCCCATTTGTATCTCTCCCTACCTCTCTTTATATATATATACCTCTCTCTACCTCTCTCTACCTCTCTCTATATAACTTCCTATCTCTATGTTTCTATCCCTCCATCTCTCTCTATATATATATAATCCCTCTCTATATCTATCTCAATATCTTTCTCAATTAGAGACACACACACTCCTTATTTCTCCTTTCCTATATCTATCTCTATATATCTTTCACTCACACACACTCATTGTTTCTCCCTCCCTATCTCTATCTCTATCTCTATCTCTATCTCTCCATTTCTCTCCTCCTCTCTCTATCTCTATCCCTCTCTCTATTAATTTTCTACATCACCTCCTTTATCTCTCACTTTTCCCCCCTCTATTTCTATCTTTCCATCTCTCCCTCTGCATCTCTATTTATATCTCATTATCTCTATCTATCTCTCTTATTTACTCCTCTCCTACTCTCTCTTTATATATCCCTCTTTCTACCTCTCTCTATATAGCACTTCCTATATCTTTATATTTCTCTCTCCATCTCCCCCTCTTTTATTGTCTACCTCTTTCTACCTCTTCTCTATATTTATCTCTCTTTTTCTTTGTCTTAATCTCTCTCACCCTCTTTATCTTTCCCAAATTATATTTATCTCTCTATCTCTCCTTTATATCCCTATTTTCCTCTCTCCCTCCCCATCATTTCCTCTTTCTATATCTCTCTGCTTCTCTCTCCTATCTCTATTTCTCTCCCTCCATCTTCCTCCCTCTCTATCTATTTATACATATCTCCCTCTATATCTCTCGCTTAATCATACATAGACACTCCTTTTTTCCCTCTCCCTATCTCTATCTATCCATGTTTAAATTCTTACATATCTCCCTCTATCTCTATCTCATTATCTATCCATCTCTCTACCCCTCTCTATATATCACTTCCTATCTCTATATTTATATTTATATCTCTCCCTCTCTCCCCCTCTCTATATAGTTAACTTCTCTCTCTCTCTCTCTCTCTCTCTCTCTCTCTCTCTCTCTCTCCACAAATATCCCTCTCTCCCTCTCCCTATTGCAAACATAACATGAACCTATTAATAACAGAGCCTTATTATCTTCCTGATTTAGAGGTTTTATTTTCATTGTGTTCAGATCCTTGTAAGTAGATGCACATTTTATTTGAAGCTATCACTTCTCCATTGAGACCTTTGTTGCACAAACAACATCATTTTCTAAATATCCTACCAATTAACCTCATGTATACTACATAAATGTATGTAAAAAATAAACCAAAAAAATCTTTGATTGACCTTCCACACTTCTTCGGTGTATCCATTGCACACTAAGGTGTGATTGTTAGTTATCTCCTATATTAAACAACTTAGGATGTAGTTAATCAGTTTCCCTCTTTTAATGGAACTCTCACACCCACTTCGACTCTTGCTCATTGTAGGTTCTATCACATTGCATTCTAGGCGTTTTTTGGCACATGCCCCTACTATTTGTGTGGATACTATTAGTGTTGGTTTTCCTATACTGGACCTTCCTCGTATGGACATTTTTGGCCCTGGTGTTAACCCTAGTGACTGTAAAAATGGTAATTTCCCTACTAAATTACCTGAAATTGGAGAAAATGGTTCCTTGCCTCTAATTTTGGAATCCAACAAGAATTATTTTCCACCCCCTAGTCATGTTTTTTTGGATGATGACTTTGTGTCCAACCTCCATGTTGTTGGTGTTATTTCTAGGGTTGGTAGTGATGGCACAAACCTGCAATTCCTTGTTTCGAAAATTGGGGTTTCTTCTAGTAACCATGTTGCTAGTTTTTAGTTATAATTGAGTTTAAGTCATCATTAGTCATAACAACCATTGCAAGTTTTGGGGGTGGTGCACACCCTATCCAAGATAAATTATAACTTCTCCCATATTCATAATCTTTCCCTATGGTTGTTTGTGGATAGGATATGCTTGAAAATGAATATTTTTATCTATATAGGAGCTTTGTTTACAAATTCAATAATTTTTGGCCTTCCCTTCTCAATTTATACAGTTGGGTTTTGTATTCATGGAAGCCTCTCATTAAGGACAAGATTGAGCTCTTCACTTGTGCTAGGTGTTTACTCATTACATCTATTGGCTCTTCAAAAGACAAGGATTGTGTGTTTGACAATAGGTTATGGATGTAGGGAGAGCATTATCTCTCAGTCAAGATTTGGCCTATCTTCTTCAACCCCTCCTTTGAACATCTCAATGTTAGGATTATGTGGGCTTGAGTTCTAAATCTTTCTCTCTAGTTCTAAGAAGATTCCTAGTATGAGGACATTAGCAATACTATTGGTTGTTTCTTAAAGGTTGACTCTACTACTTTCTCCATGGGTCACTCTATGTTTACTCATTTTTTTGTGGACATTGATATCTCTAAGACCCTTTATGAAGATGATATTTTGATGGTGAGAGATAGGCCTTAGACTCAATCACTTGAATATGAGAGTATTCCCTTTAGATGTAGATGATTTTTTTCAATCAACCACTTAGCCTCTAATTCTCCACTTTCCTAGCACAAAGGCATAACAATTTGTGAGGAGAGCCCACAAATATCACTTGACTATTCTTCTCAACATGGCGAGTCTTCTTAGGATGTTGGATCTTCACTTCTCATTTTACCCATGGTTTTAGAGGGGTTTTGTCATGCAATTAGTATGACTCTAGTTATTGATTCTCCTAGATTTGAGGACTTGGAAGATAATATTTCCTAAACAATTGTTCAAAGGTAGAAGAAAATTATTAATTTCCAAATTTGTCTACAATCTCATGCTAGAGTGAAGGGTGTAGATTGAATACGGTTAGGTCTAGCATTGTTTAGGATGGATCCCTAGGTACTCTCTTGTTTCATGCATTTTGGCTGTAGTTGTGTTGGTTCATGCTCAACATCTTGGATATAGTTGTTTCTTATGGAAGCTTGGATATAGTTGTGTCTTACTTCCATCTAGGAGGTTATTGTTTCACTTTTGTCTCTACCTATGGGTTTTCTTTATAATAGGGTTGGGACTCTAGTTTCCCATTTTATTTAAGAAAAAATTAAGAGGTCCAAATTTGATATTTAAATCACATTTATTCTGACTCTACATCATGATAATCTATAAAATGGTTCAAATAATCAAATTATGTGATATTACATCAATGATAAGTATTATTTTAGATTTCCAAATTATTTTGTTTGACAAGTACATCATATGTATAACATAATATTTTAAATTCCTCAAGGTTTGCATCATATTTCTATTTTGGTCATGATTTGGAAACTCACAACCACAAAATAAGGGTCATGGTGTGGTAAGTCCCTGGGAGAATAAAAATAAATGATAAGGAATACTATAAAGGACTTTGCAATCGAGTATTTAATTTGAGTTGTGTTAAGTACATGACTATATTACTTTATCCAACTAGCAAGAATAATACTTATAGGCATTAAAAGTTTCATATCCGCTTAATAGTCTTAATTATAACCATTAAGGTGATTATTAACAATGTGGAATGTGGAAGTGTTGGACTAGGCATTGCACATCTTGCAAATCTTAATGTTGTTGTAATTACTTAATTATTGTAAATGTTAGACCCTCATAGAATGGGGCACCACACGTGGAGGGAATTGAAAAATTCGTTGGTTGTAACTTTATGACACATCATGCATCTTATGAGAAGTATAATAGGTCATTGAAAAGGGGGTTTAAAAGTGGACTATGAAAGGCATATTTGGTTGGCTAAAAATAGTTATCTATAAAAGGTGTATAAGTGTGATTATTGCACCTGCATGGAGTGCTTGGGGTTTACATTGGACACCCTTTGTGTTAGGCATAAAATGTCTTCACAAAGGAATTATTTACTATTTTGGGAATAGTTACTATTGGAGGAGGACTCATGGGTCGATGTTGGACCATTTTGATTATTATTAACTCATGGTATTAAGCCAATGGTTTTGGGAAACCATTTATGGTTTCAAGGATCTCCTTAGCATACAAATTGAGGACTAGGGATGGATATTTTATATTCATCTTATTACGAGGCTATGTTGTCGAATTGACTACATATATAGAAATTGAAGACCCGTATTGAAGAATGAACACTTTAATTGTATTTTAACTATTTCCTTGATATTAATGTCACCTAATTTTTTCTTATAACTCATTCAAGTAGAGTTGGAGTGAGTATTTGTAGCTTAAAGGGAAAAGGTACATACAAATTTATGCTAAATTTTTGTCATTGCACAAAAGATGCTTTCAAATGAAGTTCAATTTTATTATGCAAATGTTCTTTACAACAGAAAATTACACAAATTTTCATAGTATTTCTATCTTTATTCATTTTACAATGAGACATGAAGTCCCGCACAAGCCATGGGAGTAACTGATCATACATGATGAAATGAAACATAAAGAGTAAACTATACAATTGAAGAAGTAAAGAACATGAAAGAAAGTTTGATTCATCATTATCTAAATGATGAATCACAAAGTTGACAGTTGTGTCTTCAGTTTCAGCTCCAGCTCCTTCATTGGTTGCTCTGGAGATACCTACAAAAATAGATTGTGTTAGAGCTCAGAATCAAATTTCTCCTCGTATGCATACATCAACAGATATATAATGTACTCCTATGAAACATTTGATCAAATATGTGATATTTCAAAAATATTCAGGAGTAGAAGATTCAATGCATCATTGGAAGCTCTTAGCTTCATTATTTTATCTAACTTGTTTTTTCATTGTGCAGGTATAGGCTCATTTATCATTACTTGATTCATCTTGTTTGATATCATAGCATGTGGAGAAAAATGGGCTCCCACAAGGGTTGAGCCCAACATGTTGCCCTCTTGGATTTAAAGAGGGATATGAAGCATATTTTAATCAATGAAAAGTGACTTCAATCATAGAAGTCACTACAGGTTTCTAAGGAAGCATATCATCTACCAGAGTGCATTATGTTTAGAAAGCAGCACATCATCAATGGGGCAGTAGAAACATACATGCCAAGATTCAAGCATCTTTCTTTCTTATCACTGTTTTGGGACAACAAAATATTTGCATAAAAAAGAAAAACACAGTGAAACAACCTTCACTATAATGCAAGGATAGTTTCTTTGAGAGTTAGTCACCATAGTCAAGTATGGTGTACACAGTCCTAAATGAGGTCTCCCAGGATACCTAAGATAGTAATGAGTTTTCAAGGTGTCAAGAAAAAATGATGACAACTCTGAGCAGGATAAACTTTTTTTTTTCCATTACAATCACCATATCTAGGGAATCCAATAAAGATATAGTAATCAAACAAAGAAAATGTACAAGACAATCCAATACAATAGAAGAAGAGGATAGTTGAATCATTCATCAATGCAGTTAAAGGACTATTAGCTATCAAGGAGATGATAGTCTAGAGACTATAAGAAGGCAGCTAGGAAAATGGATATGGAGCCTTCAAAGGATAGCAGCCATCACACACAATGAGAGACATAATTCCAAATGGAAAATATGAGGGCATAATTATGGATTTGAAAGTGTTTGACAATCAGGATGCACGTTTCATGCAAATGCAACAAAAGACAATGTCAACTGGAGAAAGTGGTTTAAAAGAATCAGTCAAATAACCCAATGAATCTTTCAACATACTAAATGAAATGAAGTGTTGAGGGGTCGAGAATGAAGCAAGAGGGAGCTCAAGATTCAGACAAAAAAAAGGCCCTCATATGTGCAAATAAATGAAAACCTCGACTAAAGAAATAGCTCTTGAATGAAAGACATAGAATGAAGTATGGGAGACCTTGGCAAATAAAATGCAGAGACAAAGCCACGACCTACAAAATAACACAAATATAGTTGTTTTTTCTAGAAATTTTGAAGGAGATTCAAAAAAAATAATCCTTTCTTACAGAAATTTCAAAGTGCAAAATGAAATGCAGAGTAATCAAGCACTTTTATCATTCTCCATGACAAACGATCAGAAGTATAGATTTTCCTTCACAAATTTTGAGAGAATCACATCATTCAGAAGACAGAAAATGAAACATACCACATGGCCCAGCATGTTTCTACAGAGAGAAGTCAACAAAAGCTCCATGATGACTCCATGAAAAGCTTGTACAAATGCTAGCATGGCGGCACCCTCAAATGTAGACTGTAGTAGTTTTCAAAAAATGCAAGTGTAAAATGGAATGAAATGAAAAGAGGTCGCAAGTATTTTCTTTTAGGGTTTCCTTATGCCCTATGTTTGGCAACCCAAGTATTGGGTATTTTTTTCACTCTTATTTCATAAAAAAATATGATAACTACTACCTTAGGTCGTGGTGTGAAGAGTAATGTTGGAATTGTGAGTTCATAGTCCCCTTATATTCTTGCATAATTTAAGGGTAGAAGTAAAGTATTGTAAACAAGTATTAAAGATGATATTAGTTATAAATAACTTTAATATTTGTCATATAGATGCGTTAATAGGAAAATCCATGACACATAGCAAGGTGAGTCATAACTTCATCTTAAGTACTACACTAACACTAGTCTAGAACACATAACTCATGTTCTTAAATCATGCAAAAAAGAGACAAGGAGAATGAGGTTCAGATAAATAGAGTGAAGCTAGAGTGATTCATGCATCTAATTATTTGGAGATTTTCTTTGACTTAAGGTCAAACTAGAGTGGTTTTGAAGTCCACTTGGTTCAAATTGATCATGATACAGAATTTAGAGCTATTTTAGCTCAGTTTACATCAGTTGTGGATCCCTTTTTCAGGCCTTTTCCATTTTGCTCGTGGATCAGTTTTTGGGAGATATTTCCAGATGCAGTTAACTACAAGTGCCACCTCTTGGAACTTTGAGTCTTATTTTGTATATAGGAGGAAAAACCTATTTTTTTCTCAGTTCTTGCTTCTTCCTCTCTTGAGTATTACAAATATTTTGTAAGTTTTTGTAACTCATCTTTCATAGTTTGATACAAAAGCTCCTTTGAGATCAATAAAAGATAGCAGTGTATTCCTTTTTCATCATCTTTTTTCTCATTTGCAGTTAATGATTCAATATTTAATTGTGATTCTAGTTTTGAATCATTTTCTATGTCTCATTGTTCCAAATATGATTACAGAAGTTTCATGTTATGCAAGTTGTATATTGTGTTAGGCGATATTATTAGGTTGAAGTTGTGATTGAACATTTGTTTGTCCTTCAACAACCATTAATTTCAAACCTTCATACAAATCACTGTTGTATTGCATGTTTCAATTGGACTTGTGAAAAGTAAATGTCTTTAAAAGCCGATTGTGAGTTGATCTTTCTGAAAAAATAGTTTTGAATCAATTTGCATTTTCATAATCACTTAGGTGCATCAAGATCCTTTTAAGTTCAGTTTTTCCATTCATTTTAAACCCTTTTATCCCTTTTCCTGCATAACCATTAGTTCTTTAGAAAATCAAAAGGGGAACCAGCCCATAATCTGGAGATTCACTTTCATTATGAGCAACCCACAAGCTTGAAAGTGTTTCCATGTTACAAGGGATTGCCGAGCCTTCTAACTTTGCATTCGGGTGCAATCCTACGTGTTAACAATTAACACATTGTGTGTTCTTTGTCATTGGGTTTTTTGAAAAGGCTTTCCTAGAGTTTCTTTATTGTAATTTTCCAAATATGCTTGTTTGAGTGAAAGTTATGCGTAGGTGATCTTTTTTTTAGGTAAAGAGTATGGCTCACACATTCAAGATGGAGTTTGAAAATTTTAATGGTACCAAATTTGATATTTGGAAGCTCAAAATGGAATACCTACTGGTAGATCATGATCAATTGTTTATAGTGGTTGGTTATCAACCTACTATGATTAAATATGAAGACTTGTACAATTAAAAAAAATTAGACCTACCATTATATTTTGGTATTAACCTTTTTCAAGTGGGAGATTTGTGTAGGTGATCTTGTTTTTAGGTAAAAATTATGGCTTACACATTCAGGATGGAGTTTGAAAAGTTTAATGGTACCAAATTTGAGATTTGTAAGCTCAAGATGGAATGCTTACTAGTATACCATAATTGGTGGTTTACAGTGGTTGGTTAGCAACCTAATATGATGAAAAATTAATTCATATGCTTGGAAAATAGGTCAAACCTACCATTAGAATGTTCCATTTAGATTCAATTCTCTTGAATGTCTCTTCAAACAATATTGTCAAGTTGTGGTACAAGATAACTACTTTGTATTAGATAGTGCATCTTGTTAACAAGTAGTTTCTATTACTCTTTAAGGATGGGAGACAAATATTTAGTAACTAAGAACCTAAATGTCTTCAACACCCTTATTGATCAATTGAAATCCATATATGTGAAGATAGATGAGGAAGATCAATAGATAACCTTTTATACCCTACTAGATTCACAAGACAATCTAGTGATTGAAATCAATAACACCACCTCTCATACAACCCTTAAGTAGTTAGATCCTTGTTATTAGAATAAATTGAGTCAAAAATCTATAGAATATACTAAGAATGATTTTATTGTTAGAGGTTGTTTGAATGATTAGAATAATAAGATCACTTCCTAATGCATCTTTCCAATAAAAATATCCCCTTATTTTGAGCAACTATCCTAGCTAATCATTTTCCTAGTAGCACTATTTATATCATATTTTTAATTTATAATCCTTGTATTTTGGTTAGTATATGTCATCACCACCATTTTAACATCCAATCGTTGGATCATTAATAAGAAAAATGTTAACCAAAATCATTTTTATATAAGATGAGTTTTCATTTTGATGAAAGATCTATGTCATGTCAAATACAATAATGATAGTTTTAATGCATGTCCAACAGTCCCAACAACATGAAAAATTAATGAGTAGGTGGATCAAAAATATTTTTTTGAGTTTTTAGTAGTTGCATGTGTGTGAGTGTGCTTTGAAAATATTATTATTTAATTAGTAAGTGGATCAACAAAAATATTTGAGTTTTTTGGTGGTTTGTGTGTGTGAGCGTGCTTTGCAATTTTTTTTAAAAGAGCTTTTTGGTAGTTTGTGTGATGGAGCCTAGGGTGGGGGCCCTTGTGGGGCTCCCCAATCCAAATATTTTCTTAACAAGAATATTGTTGGCTTTTTAAAAAATGATGTCATTTCTCAAAATTTGGGAGTTGTTCCTCCTACTACGGAAACAAAATCTCTTTTTTTATGAAAGACCTTATTTCTTATGTGGATAAACTTATTGGTCAAAACTTCCTAAAGGTAGCAAAGGGTTCGGCTCCTCTGGTGATCAGATATGAGGAAGGATTGATCATCGAGGTTCCACATGACCTAATGAATTAAGGGATTGCAAGAATGGATCTAGTGTTGGTGGGTGAGTTTATGGCATTCGGACCTAATATGGATCAAATTCGTAAATGGGTAGCTTTAGTTTGGAAGTCAAAAGGTACTGTTTCAATTAGAACTATGATTGATGGGCTATTTTTTTCAATTTGATAATAAGGAAGATCTAGTAAAATTCCTTATGGGGGGACCTTAGGAATTTGATGAAAAATTTAGGAATTGTTTGTCTCTTTACAAAAGGAAACTAGCTCTCAATCCTTTTGTGGACCTAGACTCAGTGGCTCCCACTTGTGTTAGGTTTCCTGGGTTACCTATGGACTTTTAGAATTATGAAAAAATTTAGTGCATTGCTAATTCCTTTGGACATCTGTTGGTAGTTGACAAGGTAACACAACAAAGGTTGAGACTAGTTTTTAACAAAATATGTGTTAATTTTTCTATAAAATTAGTTCTCCCAACTCATATTACCCTCAAATCTAGGTATGGTAGATGGATCCAACCAATATTTTATGAGAATGCCAAAAAAAATGTTAGTTTTGTAAGCAATATAGGCATCTAAATGATAAATGTAAAAAAATGATAATTCTAAAATGAAATATATTGCTTATTCAAACTCTCCTCCCATCCCCTTTGAGAGTGGAGATAGTATGGAAAATAGGTTTGAGGCTCAAAAAGATCTTATAGATATTGTTGTTTCCCCAAGGAATGTTGGATTTTTGGTGGAGACAAATGAAAAACCTCAAGACAAAAATTGCAATGAGAGCCTTGTTACAGATACCTCAAATGTTTCAAATAGACAAGGGATTGTGTCAAAAGAGGGGAATGTTGATATCCCCAAAGGTTCTGAATTTCAAGAATTGACTCAAAAAGATTGTGAATCAAATTCACTCTTACTTTCAAATAAGGGGAATTACTATCAATAGAAGAATATTTAAGCTATTTTGGTTTATCCAAATAGAGGGGATGTTGAAGGTGGAAAAGAATCCCAAGACCTTAAGGTTCTACCATTTTTAGAAAAAAAAGAAAAGGATCTAGAATAAGGAGAATTGTTGCAAATATGAAGGTGTTTTCATTGATATTAACAAGCTTGTGTTGTCATTGGTGATAGTTGTGCAGTGGTTGAGAGATATTGTTTCTTTGATTAGTCACATTATGTTTTCATCAGTTAGGTTACCAGTGATAACCTCTGGTGTTGCTTTGATAAGCTTATGGTTGTGGTTGTGGTTGTGATAAAGATGTCAAGGATATTGAGAAAATTGCTAAAAAGAGGAAATAGGTTGTTGTAGAGGTGTTCTAGTTTTGATCCACATTTCTTCTAGGTTGAAGATATGCTTGTGTGGTTTGGATATGTTGGTTAGAGGTGTTCAAAGTTTCTATATCTTGAGTTTAGGCTTTTGGATTATTGTGAACAAGAATTTATGTTCACCAATGTGTGAACTGGTTTTGTAATGTTTATTACAAAAGTGTTAGGGAGAAATTTTCTTGGTCAATGTTTCTCTGCAGTTGCTCTTTAGGTCTTACCATTCTAAAGGTATGTTGATGGTGTTGGTCTATTTCCTATGTTAAGAGAATTCATAGTTTGGCACTCTAAAAGATGGATTTTAGAGTTACAGTGTTTGGCAGTGTAGTTTGAATGTACTAGGCGTGTACATTCTAAAGATGAAAGTTGTTGTGAAGGATTTTGATGGATTTCAGGATGTTAGAGGAATATTCTAGATCATGATGAAGTGTGGTGTGTGGTTCACAAGTCATACTTGGATTTAAGGAATCATGCAATTCAAAGTTTAATGGTGTTTGTATGGGTAACAGCTGACTTGTTTACACTACATTCGAAGATGTTCAATTATTAATGAAGGTATACCATGGCAAGTAAGAGTTGATTTGGGCCCCAATTAAGTTTTTTATTGGTCCACTTTCATTCCTATCCACTGCAGGAATGCTTAGTGTCAATGTATTTTTGAATTTGTAAAGTGTAACGTGTGTATAGTTGACTTGAAGATATTTTTCAAGTTGAAGATGGTATAAATACAAGGTGAGTTGATGTGAGATGAAGTTTGGAATAGAATTGTGTATTGTGTTGTGAAATTAAGTGCAGAATTGTGAAGTCCAGTGTGAGCTATAATGCAAGATTTTTGAATGCAGTGAGTTGGAGATATATTGATCTCTTGAATAATGTGAGTGTTATTGGAGTTATTGTAGATTCTTTGTTGCATTGAGATTGTGTTCTCTGTGTAACATTATATCTTCTTTCTTCTTTCTATTATGGTTGTGAGCCTAGGCTGTGAGCCTTTTTGGACAGTATGTCCTATTTTGGCAGTGAGCCTCTTTGTACCAGTTTTACAATTACTTGTATTGTTAGTTAATCATCAATGTGGCTTTTCCCTTCTAGGGTTTTCCACGTAAATCTGGTGTTCTATTATGTATGGTGTTGTTTCAGTTTTTGTTATCTTCATTTCATGTTTAAATGATATAACAGATTAAGGGTTTAATGAATGCATGTGGATTTTTTTATTGTTGAGGGTTTTGATGCTTTAATTTGATACAACTGATTCACCTCCCCTCTCAGTTGTCTTTTTCATTCAACAAGAAGTTGGAAAAGAAGCCCAAGTTTTTAAGGATTAGTTTGATTAAGACCATAATGAATTTGAGAATGGGGGAAAAGTGTTCCAAGATCTTAAGGATGATTTTATTCTTGATTAGATTGAATCCTCAACTAAGGAAATTGTTGTAATGAATGTAGGGAGACCCCTAGAGTCTCAACAAAACATACCTAATAAGAAACTTAAGAAAAAAATAGATAGAGGGATTGAGAATTTACTTTCTTTATTGGAGTTTAGAGCAATTTCTTAACCTCCTAGTACTACAATAGATGGTAATGCTGAGGAGGAATGGACCTCGGTGAATGTGAACCAAAAGAAAAAGAACAATCTTGAGACGGGGGGAGAAAGTAAACAAGGAAAACCTACTATAGAGACACTAGAGCTAGGGAGGCATCTCAAGAAGTGGCTAATGGTAAACAAAGGACTTTGGATTTATCGGTTCCAAAAAACAAAAGAAATTATAAGTTTGATTCGGGATGGGAAGACCCCTCCTATGGTTCAAATTTTTTTAGGCTTGTAGTGTGTGAAATTCATAATTTTTTTGATGGAAACACTTTCATGTAACATTAGAGAGATGAATAACTCTTTCATGGAACATTAGAGAGATGAATAACTCTTTCAAGCAACATTTTATAGAGAGTTGTATAGTTGAAAATAAGGTGGATATTTTTTTGATTTAGGAAACTAAAATGGCAGTGTCTACTTTTTCACTGTAAGTTAATATTTGGCCTTCTATTGAGTTTTGTGTTTGTTTGGCTGAAGGTGCTTTAGGGGGCCTTGGCACCCTTTGGAACTAGTGGGTGATCCCACAATACTGGTTTACAATTTTCAGGAGATCCTGATTTTTGTTGAAATCACATATTTTTAGAAAATATAATGATTAAGCCTTGAAAAGTTCCATTTAAAGGATTCCAATTTAAGAGGGTTTGATCAAACTACCTTAGATCAAACCCCCTTGGATAGAACCCCGCTAGTTTTAAACCATACCTATAACGGAGTCTCCTTTACACATATCAAAATGTTGATAAAAAACCACTTTTGATTTACCTTTTGGGGGATCAAATGAATTCATTTAAACTTTATTTTTTTTAAGTATGTAGTTCTTATTATAAGCTTCCCAAAAAGTATAATTTTAAATAAATTTAATTTTATTGTTATATTTATTTTTTATTTCTTGTGAATATAGGTTTTTCGCCGAAAATGAAGCTCTTTGTTCTGCACATGTGGAAAAATAGCAGATTATCATTTTTTTACAAAAAATATTAGTGCACTAGCTATTGAAGTCCTTGATCCAACAAAAAAAAATTGTTACATACAAAAAAAAAAATTTGTATAGAGTCTGCCTATGTCTGAATTGTAATTGGTTTGACTTCGAAACTTGATTAAGGAAAAAATATCCAATAAAACACTATGAAACCAAATGAAAGCACTAGATATCATAGTTAAAAATCTAAATTCAAAAAAAAAAGAATTTTATCCTTCATGGAAAAAAATTTATGTTGTATATGGTGAGCATCACTCCGTAAAAATGGTTTTTACTGAAAAAAATGAGTTTTCGAAGGAGATGGAAAAAGAAGTGCAATATGATTCCAAAAAGTTTGAAAAAAATATATTTAGAATCTACAGACAAAATGTCACAAATCACTAGTTTGCATTATCTTCAAATTCCTCGTGGTTTAGCCACTATAGGTGCCTGAAAGTGAAGATTTAGTTAGAAAAAATTAGTTCAATGTCCAGTTTGGCCAAAAATTGTAAACTAGTATTGTGGGATCACCCTATTAGATTCCTTTGAAGACTTAACTTACTCTACTAAGTGGAATCTTATGAATATTTATGCTCCTAACACTAAACTTGTTATAAAACAATTGTGGGAACATATTTTTGGAGTGTGAAAGCTAAGAAATGAGAGAAGTGATTGCTAGGAGTGAACTTTAATACTCCTCTATTTTCCTTAGAAAAATTAGGAGGGTTAGAAGACTAAGTTTTGAACGTATGGTTGATTTTATTGATTTTCTCTCTTATGTTGGTCTAATTAATATTGATATCCAAGGGTCGACCTTTACATGGTGTAATAAAAGGAAAGTAACAATCTAATTTAGGTAAATCCGGATAGGTTTCTTATTCTAATGGCTGGAATATTTTATGTAGACTTTCTTTATCTGCTTTGCCAAGGACGAGTTCATATCACAATGTTATTTTGTTGAGTTGGATTGATGGTGTGTCCAAAGGTCCTTATCCTTTTAGGTATGAAATTATGTGGGCTTCTCACCTTGATTTTAGAGATCTTGTGGAAAAGTAGTGGGATACTTATTGTAATGGTACCCTTATGTTCAATTTGCTAAAAAGTTGAAGACTATTAAAGAGAATGTCAAAGGATGGAATAGATTGTGTTTTGGGAATGTATTCCACAAAAAAATAAAATTTGATCAAAGATATAAAAAAAATTAAGGAAAGTATGGAGAAAAGGATGATTGATATGGATACTTGTGGTAAGGAAAGATATTTGAGGATTGAGTGGTACAAACTTATGAAAAATGAGGAGATTTCTTGGAAACAAAAATATAGAATTTGGTGCCTTTCTGAAGGAGATAGGAATACAAAGTTCATCAGTCCACTTTGAAGCATAGGAGAAGAAATGTCATTAGAAGTTTGAACCTTCAAAATGGTGTTGTTCTTACAAAGGAATAAGATATTGTTGACACTACTATTTCCTTCTTTAAGGATACATTGGTTGATTCCAGTCAGAATATGTCTAGCCTGGAGGAAGTTATAGATGTCATACCTCAAATCCTTAATGATTAGGATATTGTTGAATTTTAGAAGGCTATTTCCTTAAAATAGGTTAAATCTATTTTTGTTTGGTATTTTCAAAGCCCCGAGGTTGGATGGGTTCTCTCCCTCTCTTTTTCAATAGTTTTAGGAGATTATCTTGGAGGATCTTCTTATTGTTGTGAGAGATTTTATTAGTATGTGAAAGTTGTTAGGGTAACCAACCTCCACTTTTATTGTTTTGGTTCCTAAGAAAATGGAGGCCTCTTCTATGTTGGAATTCAGAACAATTAGCTTATGCAACATTGTCTATAGTATCTTTCTGAATTGATTATGAATAGACTTAAACCTATGCTCCATAGGTTGATATCTCCTAATTAGAAAGCGTTTGTTCTGGGTAGACAAATTTTAGAGGTTTTTTTGTCTACTCGTGAATATATTCACTCCATGGAGTATTAGAAAACCTAGAATGGTGTGTTGAACACACTAGAATACTGAGAGGGGGATTGAATCATTATACTTCAAATTCCAATCCCAATTAATAACTATTGATGCTAAGTTATATTATTTAAGCATACACCTTGTTGAAACTTGTAAAATTTTCTTGATTTTACCAACTTGATAAGCCTTAAACCCTAAATTTCATTAGGAAGAGCCTTGATCCTTCTATTATTCATTAAAAATTTCCTGCTAATATCCTCATTGTGTCATCTTATTGAACTTAGCCATTGTGAAAAAAGGAGAAAATAATTCTTCTTGGTTTGACTGATACTGAAAAAACCAAGGATGTGAGGGCTTAAGAGGGTTTCAACACCTATGTTACCCCTTGTGTTTCCATCTAGATATGTGAATTGGTATAATATCACATCCCCACAGGGGTGTGTAGTCACTCCTAATAGTCCTTGGCAGCCTTGCGGGGGCATAGGATGTAGTGTAAGTGTTCACCACAATATTGTAGCAGTTAGTGGGGGTATGTGTAGGATGGCAGTAAGAGGTCACTTAAACAATAAGTAACCCACAACCTCGCGATAGGTGCACCATTACATGAAATGTTATGTGTGGTATATCGGGATGGACAAAATGTAAAAGCTATATGGTCCCACTACCTTGCAAAGGTACTAATGTGTTATTGTGGGACTATGGTACAAGTTGGCATAGCATTTATGTTAAGCCTAATAATAATTACATGACTTACCTTGGACCATTTGATCTTCTGAGATCAAGGGTGTATATTCAAACTCACATACAACAATGGATTATGCAATTTTTAGCACAGATTGATATTAATAGTGAAGTGACTGAGTTCAAAGATTGATATATTTTGAATTAGGTGTCATTTCAATCATTCACAAAAAACCAAAGTGCTTGGAGATGAACGAATTTGATTCATAGGTTTTGTAGTTGTTGGTTGAACGGGTAAGTATATTTGTGCTTCTACTCTATCAGGCGCATACTTAATTTAATCACTATTTTTAAGTAACTCTAGAAGTAAAAAGAGCTTCAAATCCTAGTAGAAGTAATGCCTCCTAAAAAGAGTGATTCAGTAACTAAGAAAGGAGAGTCCTTAATCCCTAAAGGAAGAGACCATTGCAACAGTCTATTTTGGATATATTACCAAAATCAGTAGATAAGGGCTATAAAAATGTGTTTAGGGATGAAGCCCATGGATGTAGGGATGTGGTCATTCCCATCTTAGGGTGGGATTTGTTTTGGTACTTTTGTGACAAAAGAGATGCTATGGTATTGGTCTCAAACCCTTGGACTCTGGACTTGGCCAAATTAGTGGTCCCCAATGTCTTTGTGGATGTTGAGTTCATTAGACTATTGGCACAACATTATCATGCAACAATAAATACCGTGAGAATGCCTAATGGGTCACCTCTAGTAGTGCTAACTAAGTCTACAATTATAGAGTTTTTTATGTTAAACAAACAAGCTCTTACTAAAATTGATTTGCAAAGTGAAGAATATTATAATAGATTGAGGAAGATGTATCAAAGTGATGAGATTCCAATGTACATGAAGAGGGGTGCAAATAATAGAAGGATATCTACCTCCCCATCTTGTATTGAACCATTTTCAATAGATGATTTTCAAGTGTATTTTAAAAGGACATACTTTGCTTTGTGTCAAATACTTGGAATAGAAACCCAGGACAAGATGCTAATTATTCTTATGATGATGGTCATGAGAATTTAGAATCCAAAGGTAAACATTGAGTATGATTTTTCTTTAGTGATTGAGAAGGGATTACATGAAGGATTTCTACAAGTGAGAGAAAACAAATCCCCCATAACCTTTAGGAATTATTCCTTATTCTGTCATTTGATTTTGTATAAAAATAGAGATAAGCAGACCCAGAGGATGAAGTTGGGAATTCTTGATCAACAGGGCAATAGGATGCCTATGCAATGTTGGTGTTACATTCGGGACAACAAGTGTAAAAATAGTGATTATGTAGCTTTTCATGATGACTTTATGGTTAGAGTTATGGCTACTCTTTGTGGTATTCCACCAAGGCTGCCTTCTGAGATAAGGGAATTGTTGAGACCTATGACATTGAAGCTAGAAGAAGGAAATACACATAAATTTTGTGAATTTTTTTTTCTACCTAAGAATATAGTAATGAGGATCTATGGATGCCCCAAGGCCCCACACATATTGCCTAAATTTTTTCCTCCTTGTTTAGAATTTTTAGAGTTCATATGGAAAATTTTGTAGATGGAGAAGGATGTCATGAAAATATGGAATAAAGGGATGCTTTCACCTGACCTAACTGTGTGTGGAGAGGTTTCCATTGGCTCAAACACTCTTGAAGAGTTGCAAGACTATTTGAAGGGCAGGTATTCCCTAAAATCTAAAATTGAGAGGGTCTATGATCTTGAGGGGAAAATGAATTTTGTAAGACAATTTATTCCCACCAACGTAGGGATCACACATGAGGTTGACTATGATGAAGATGTGATAATAAATTGTGTCATTTCCCAAGAATTGTTCCAAATGAAGAGGAAATGGGGAATATTGATAGAAATGGAGGAAGAAAAGAAGAAAAGGGACCCTAATTTTTTAGGATTTTTTGTGGAAGAGGAAGATCCTCTTAAGATAATTGATTTGATTATTGATAATTTTGAAAGGTTATATGGTAAGTCAGTAATAGGACCTAAAAGCCAGTCCTCAAATCCCACCAAGCTTCCAATTAAAAAATTGGGAGAAAATGTGATTTTAGATCCCCCTCCAAATGTGGTTTCAGTACAACATGCTTCGCCGTATTCACCTCCAAAGAAACCAGAGTCTAAAAGGTATAAGATATATGATTCAACTCCCCTAGTACCATATAAATTATTAGAAGTAGGGGATACAAAAGAAGTTTCTAGTGTACTTAGGCACATGAACGATGATGATGAGGTTGATCAACCTCTTCCTGAACATGAAACTGAGGCTCACAAGCCTGAGGCAAGGGTAGATGTGGAGGTACAAGGTGAACAAGAGTTGCATGAAGATGAAAGAATAATTGCTTCTCTCTGATTTATGGAGGATGATGAATTTGTCAAGACTCCTAAGTTTAAAGATTTTGGGTCAAAATGAAGATTAAGGTTGAAGAAAGAGTCCAGATAAATAAGATGGGAGATGATGAATCTCAGCATGACCAAATTGTGGCTCAAACTTTTAAAGAACTCAGATTAAATGAAGTGAATGTTAGCCCACAAGAGGCTGAAGAAATGGTATTAAAAGGAAACATACTAATCATCCCAGGAATGGAGTTGAAGAAGGTATTTTTGCTTGATCAAGTGAGGAATCAAGAAGATTCTATGTTAGTTCCTGAACTTAATTCAGAAGAAGGAATGAGTGGAGTAGGGGATAATCCCAAGATTGAAACTCTGGCCTTTTGGGAAAAGGAAAAGAATACAAAATGTAATGAAATGAATTTGCACCCCTTGTAAATTCCACATTTATGTATGTACTACCTTAGAAAATCAAGTTCGATAATGTGATTCGACATCATTCATTCACTTCCCATCCTCTTGGTATTTGTTTTCTATGTCGATGGAGGATATTCTATCGAGGATGCTAGCACGACGCGTAGATTTTTGTGTGGAACGTTGTTGTTCTGATAGGATTCCTACCTCTGGAATCCCCAAAGGCATTACAATTCTCCATTGGCGATAAAGTGTAATGTTTCTACTCCCTTGACCGACCTCAAATGGATCCTTTGCCTCCAATTTCATCTTAAAATTAATATCTCCTTCATTCTTTTAGTCTCTCTTGATCTCATTCATTCTTAGAAGCTATCTACACACTCTTCTCATAGAATTCTCAAGCACTCTCACCTTTTTTGAAGTTTCAAGTTGACACTTTCTTGGTTAGTTCTCTTCATTGTTGCAACAAAAATGGTATTTGTAAGCTTGTGAGCTCATTCCTTCTCCCATTTTCCTTGAGTGCATGTGGTTGAAGGTGATATTAGTCCATTTTCCCTTTCTCTTGCATTATCATATTGTTTTCATAGTATATTATTGTTTAGCATAGTGCTTAGTACTTTTACTTCAATATCTTTCTTTATAGAATTTCTCCTATCATTGCTATATTGGTTTTCCATGGAGGTGGAAACACCAAAGAGGGGGACTAACTACGACAGTCCTCTATACACAGCCCCAACATTTTTTTTCTTATATGTATAAGTTTCTCATCATGTGAAGACCTCGAAGATACCAACTTGTGGGTAGGAAGGTGCACTTTCCTCACCCTCTTTTGTCAATTCATAGATTAGACCAAGTTAAAGTATTCTTCTTGCTATTAAATTATTTAGCCTATTTATATTTCTGTTACTACGTTAAACCACACCCATTAGGCTATTAGTAGGTTTCCTTAGCTTTCAAACCATACTTTACACTCTATGTATGTACGAACACCAACACCCCACTGAGACTCCATCGTGTTGCACTGTAGTCTGTGTCATGTGTTCTAGTCCCATGGCAGTGAACTACCTAAGTTATAGTCTACACTCTGGAGACTTGCTCACCTGAATTCCTGAAACTCTCAGGTTGGCAGAAGGAAAGAGGAAAATCAGTTGTCCTTCCTTTTCACCCCTTTAAACAAAAAAATTATCTCAAAAATTCATCTAGCTTGAGGTAGATCAGGGTAGCCTATTGTTCTAGACCCTCCCATGACCTGCGGTCCTGAGCAGTTGGTCCCCCTCTACATTTTGGTGAACCTGATGTGAAATTTTTTGGTTCTATTTTGTAGTGTTGAAGGAATCTTCTCTTTTGTTCTAGGTGTGTTGTAGGTGTGTGCATTGTAGGGTGCTTAGCCTTGCAACACAACATACAACCCCTAGCAGCGTAGCTAGAAGAGTCCCTAAATCTTGTGAAGTGAAATCTAGAATAGGTCACTATCTAATTGTTAAACCCTTGGGGGCTTCTAAGAAAGTCCTTTTTAGTGTATGTAGAAGATGGCTTCTTTCATGCATCATCCCATCTTTTATGTGCATCTAATGAATGGGTATCCTTGTATAACCTTTACACCACAGGACTTGTCAATGAATGCTAATAGAGAACTCTCTCTATACATTCCCACTCGTACCAATGGGAATACCATGACTAGTGTTCTCGTTTACCCTACATGCCAAATAAATGTTATTATAGAGGAGATCATGCTAATAAAATTTCTACACAAAGATGGGTACGATGAGTCTAAAATAATGATACATACGCATGATGGTCTTTCCATCCCTCCCATCAGTTCCATCACCCTTTCAGTCCTAGTTGGGCCTAGGACTGTGAATGCTCTTTTTGATATTATCTCAGAGTTTAACTTGTTCAAAGTGAAGCTAGGCATTCCTTGGCTAGTTTTTGTGAATGTGGTCCCTTTAGTGATCCATAAATGTTTGAAATTCTCACATGAGGGCTATTTGCACGTTGTGCATGAAATTGGGTACAAACCCATGGTGTTGTGTGGGGATTATTCATTAAATCACTTATGGCCTTTCCCTATTGGTCTACTTCCTCCAAGTACAGACCTATTGTATCACACTTGCGTAAAATATAAGAATGGGGGCATAGCACCGAAAGTGACCTATCCTCAATCCCCCTATACTATTTTGATTAAGGCTTCTATGGTAGCATAGAAGCAGGCTACCTTTTCCCCCTCTCAAAAGGGGAAGGGGAAGTCTACTCATGCTTAGGAGCCTTCTTCTTCATGTATAGTTTCATCTGCTTCTACCTCCCATCTTGTTGTGGCAGCCTTAGCTTCGGTCCCTATGTGTCTCTTAGGGAGTCTGATGGTGCTTGCTTGGTGAAAGGCCAATTGTTAGATGTTTGACCTTCTTGTATTTCCCACGGTACCTTGACCCATCTTGTATGGTAAGAGGAAGGGTCCCCATGAAGTATCCTCTATGTCTCAGCCTCTACAACATCCTACTACTCCTGCCCCTAGGGTAGCGAATGGAAAGAGGCCCACCACTGAGGCACTTGAGTCTGCTTCTCTGTCGGTTGTGGTATCCATTCCTACATCTCTTCCTGTTGTTTTTGTCCAGGAGTCACTCCCTCCTTCGGAAATGATTGTGGTGGACACTCCAATGACATAATAGGAGCTCTTGCTCCTTCTCAAGCTACAGCTTCCAGCTCTTGAAGCCGAAGAAATTTCCTTGTGTGTCTACTCACGCTCAAGATCCTTCTTCCTCCTCTATAGTTACACTTGCTTCTACCTACCATCTTGTTTTGGCACCCTCGGCTTCCACTCCTATGTGTCTCTTAGGGAGTCCAATGGTGCCTGCTTAGCAAAAGGCCAAGTTTCAGGTGTTTGACCTTCCTGTCTTGCCCACGATGTCTCATCCCTTCCTATATGGTAAGGGGAAGGGTCCCCATGAAGTCACTTCTACATCTCGGCCTCTATGACCTCCTATTGCTCCTGCCCCTAGGGTAGCGAATGGGAAGATTCTTGCCACTGAGACACTTGATTTTTCTTCTCCATCAATTGTGGTATCCATTCCTACATCTCTTCCTCTTGTTTTTTTCTAGGAGTCACTCCCTCCATCAACAATGGATGTGGTGGAATTTCTAATGGTAGAATAGGAGCCTCCTACTCCTTCTCAAGCTATAGCTTCCAAATCTCGAAGTCAAAGAAACCACCTTTCACATGAGCGTAAGCATTAGAGGAAGGATTTAGTTGTTGAGTAGGCTTCTTTACATAAGGAGGAAGGGGATTTAGAAGCTCCTATTTCAGTGTCTCTTGTTGTGCTCTCCTCTTCTGCCCCTTGTGCTTTAGTTCCTATCACCTCGATCTTGCTTCCAGCTCCCCTTGCAAGAATAGATGACCCTCACCCTAAAAGGGTGCAAGTCTTCATTGCTCCCTTGGTTGAGCCTCCTCTCTTGATGTCTCTTCTAGACATCCCATCTTTTCCTAAGCCCATGGATATACCAAATACCTCGATGGTGTCCACTATGGTTTTCTCCTCTTCTTTCTTTCCTTTTGCTTCCTCTATGGGGATCCCACATCCTCTAATGAAGCACAAGTTGGAGAATTACCCTACTTCTAATGGGGGTTAAAAGAAGGGATCTCCTTCTTCAGAAGTTGGTTCTTCTTTGGCTTGTGTTTTCCTAGTGATGGAGGCTCCTCGACATCCCTTGAGTTCCTCACTGCCCTTGATTCTTTCGGTGAGGTCAGAAGTGGATCTTAGGTGCCTCCTTTGTCACCCACTCAGTTGACACACGGAACTCCCAGCAAGTGCATGTTCAACTCAATGGATGATGTCTTGACTTTGTTGATGATTTTTGCAAAATCAATGGTGTTTACCTCATAGGAGTTGAGCAAAGAAGACCTCGAGGGGCCCTCTTCCTTGGCTCTTGTCACAGGAGAGTTGGAGGGTGCTCCCCTTGCTATCCCACCCTTGCAAGATCATATAACTTCCCCTTATAATGATCTAGATTAGGAAAAGAACAACCTCTTGGTTGATGAGGACTAGGAGGGCACCTCTTCTTTATCTATAGATTAGAATTGTGTGTGTGTTGGGTTTCCCATCATGCTTGTTTTATGTGTTCTTGGAGGACCCTTGTCACCTTTGTAGGTGCTTGGGATAGGATTATTTTGTGTCGTAAAACTATTTTGTCATCATTCTTCCCTTTTTTGTGCCTTTATTTTTGACATTTGGGGATAATGTAAAGTGTTGGGGGCATTTAGGCCTCCCTTCCATGTTGACCCAATTTTTTTATTTTTTTATTTTGTTTTCACATAACCTTTTTCATATGATCTAATATAGTAGGGGATTGATGTAATTTCATATATATTATTATATTATATCTATCTATCTATATCTTTCAGTAGTTCCGACCCTAAAATATCAAATCCCCCTATCTCTTGATTTCTTTGTCTTTGCTTATGTTTCATTCTTATCTTTCTCTTCTTTGCTTGCTTTGTGATGTTGTGGTGCCTGTGTGTTGTCCCTCACATGTGTGAAAAAATTTCCATGTTTACATATCATCACGTATCATGGGCCACAACATTACTTTCTTATCTCTCCTTAGGATTTCATGTGCCTTTGTGTTCAACACACACCATCCTAAGGGAGGGCTATCATACTGCTTCGATTTTGAAAAGGTGTATTCAGTGGCCAACAAATCCCTCATTGAAAATCCTTTATTTTTTAAAAACTATATTCTTCGACAAGGACCCCTAGCGAAACTTTTCTTTCGTCATGGATTTGTAAAGAAAGAATCTGAAAACTTTCCTTCGAGAAGGGAGTACTTTTTTTTATGAAGTCTGAAAACTTTCCCTTGCAAGGGATTATTCTTCCTTTTGAATTCCCTGATGAAATATATCTTTCGAAAGGATTCCTTGATACTAGAATCATTTGTGAAAAATATCATTTCCCTTCAAACAAAGTGTCCCTCGAGCAAACCCCTTTCTTTTCAAGGGTTCCTGAGGGACCCCTTTAAAAGATTATTCTTCAATTGTTGACTATTTGCATGACTGTCTATCTACCTACATGGATTTTTATATCTAACATGTTTTTTATGTGGATTAACATGTTGCTTTGTAGGGCCAAGCACCTATTAAGCTACTTTTTCAATCAAACTTGGAGGACCGAGCACTTTGAGCTTGCCTTGTAGGAATGAGCAGCTGTAAGGGCCTATCAGATTGTATGGATCCTTTCACATCTAGCGTCTCTTAGGACCGAGCACCTGTGGCACCTTCTTTATAGGACCGAGAACTTGTACAACTTTTTGTCCACCTTCCATAGGTCTAAGGGCCTACAACACATTATTTTTCAACTCTCCTCAAGACCGAGTATATGTGGAGCCATCTCCTCTTCCTGTACATTTGAGTGTGCCAAATTTTCATTTGCTTCCTCGATATTCAAGTATACATTTCTCGACTTTCACTCTACTTTACTATGCATTTGCTAACACTTATGCTCTCTAAAGGGGGAAAAATGTAATGGAATGAATTTGTACCCCTTGAAAATTCCACATTTATGTACCTCCTACCTTAGAAAATCAAGTTTGATAATGAAATTCCATGTCCTTCATTTGCTTCCCATCCAATTGGTAGTTGTTTTTTGTGATGACGGAGGATATTCTCTCAGGGATGCTAGTGTAGCAACCAGATCTCTGTGTGGCACGCTACCATCCTAATAGGAATCCTGCCTTTAGAATCCATATAGGTGTTACAATTCTCCATTGGTGATGAAGTGTAACATTTTTTCTCCCTTGACTAACCTTGAATGGTTCCTTTGCCTCCAATTTCATTTTCAAATGACTATCTCTTTCATTCTTTTAGTCTCTCTTAATCTCATTTATTCTTGGAAACTATCTACACACTCTTCTCACAAAATTCTCAAGCACTCTCACCTCTGTTAAAGCTACAAGTTGACACTTTGTTGGTTAGTTCTCTTTGTTGTTATGGTAACGTTGGTATTTGCAAGCTTGTGAGCTCACTCCTCCCATTTTCCTTGAGTGCATGTGGTTGAAGGTGATATCACTCCATTTTCCCTTTCTCTTGCATTATTGTATTGTTTTTTGTAGCATATTGTTTAGCATAATGCTTAGTACTTTCACTTCAATATCTTTCTTCATCGCATTTCTCCTGTCATTGCTATATTGGCTATCCATGGAGGTGGAAACACCAAAGTGGGGGATTGACTATGGAAGTCCTCTAGACATAGCCCCAAAAAATTTACATCTTGTGTGTGTAGGTTTCTTATCGTGTGAAGAATTCAAAGATATCAACTCATGGGCAGGAAGGTTCACTTTCCTCACCCTCTTTTTTTAGTTATTTAGCTTATTGAGATGCCAACATGTCACGTTGTAGTTCATGTCACGGGCTTGCAGGAGCGTAGGATGCAATGTAGGAAGATATCAACTCATGGGTAGATTAGATCAAGTTAAAGTATTCATCTTGCTATTCAATTATTTAGCCTCTTTATATTTTTGCTATTGCATTAAATCATACATGTTAGGTTCTTAGTACACTTCCTTATCTTTTAGACTATACTTTACACTCTCTATATGTACGGATGCTAGCACCCCATTGAGATGCCAGAGTGTCATGATGTAGTCCATGTCGTGCGCTATAGTCCCCTGCCAATTAACTTCCTAAGTTATAGTATGGACTCTAGAGACTTGCTCACCTGAATTCTTGAAACTCTAAAGTTGGAAAAAGGAAAGAGACAAATTAGTTGTCCTTCCTTTTCACCCCTTTAAACATAAAAAATATCTTAAACATTCATCTATCTTGAGGTAGATTAGGGTAGCCTATTTTTCTAGACACTCCCGTGACCTGGGGTCCTAAGTAGTCAATCCCCCTCCTCTACATAGAGAAACAAAGATTGTTGGATGTCGTGCAAGAAATGAGAGGGGTTTCCATGGTTAAAACACTCAAGGATAGTTCAACATTAGATGCAGCTACCATGACAATGCACTCAATCATGTTTACCCAAGCTCCTGTCAAGAGTATGGAGCTCAGGTTGATGGAGTATGAGAAGACTGAAATTGATGTGAATAATGAGGTGAATAGATTGTACATGGAAAATATAATACTTAAGAAACAATTGAGAGGATCCAACTCTTTTCAAAGCAAAGAGATCTTAGTTTATCAACCACCCACAACTCAGAAAGTTGGTACTGATACCATTTCCATTGATCAAGTAAATACATTAAAACAAACTTGGAACAGGAAATTGAAGTCTTGAGAAAAGATACTAAAGAAGGGGTGAGAGATCAAATCCTTGGTACATTGTAAAATGTTTTGGAAGATAAGGTCAAGCTAATTATGGACAAGATAGAAAGTGTACATAAGTGCTATACTGCCTTAGCCTAAGTACTGGAGTAGATGAAGGCTCATGTCCTGGTCTTAGACCCTTTGTTTAAAAAATGATAGCCCATTCATCATACTTTGATAACATTATGCAAGGTTGTACAAAGAATATTGGATGCTCCTACAACCTTGAAGCCTACTGAAAAAATGGTGAGAATGGTTATTGATGAATTCCAATACATATCTGGGGAGAATCAAAAGATCAAAGTAAGAATGGAATCTTTTCATACACTTAAGCATTGGTTTGTACCAAAGATCCTAAGGGATAATGATCTCGAGGGTTTTGATGACTGGAAGGGGTTTGACCAAATAGTTCCTAATTGTCTCACTCACTTGCAAAAAGATTAGGAGGTAAATATTCAAAGTTTGAATTTAATTATGGATGGGTTGATTGCATTTGACTTAGGTTATTCAAAGCTTATCATAGAAGCCAGAGGGTTGTTGGAAAATAGGTGGAAGAGTCATTTGGAAAATGTGCCACAAATTAAGGAATATAAATGGCCTAGTGATTATACAATGTTCTAATGGGAGCAAGAATATTTGGCTTCTTCTGAGGATTAGGCCCTGTGTCAGAGTAGTATGAAGTGTCAAGCCTTGTGTTCATTATCAAGAAGAGGGGACCTTTCCAGATCCATTGATCACAGGTGCCTCATGATTATTAATAGACTTTGGATGAGCTTCAAGTACCTTGACCTTCGATGTTGAGATGTTTTTTATTTTTATGCTTTCTCCTAAATCAATTGTGTGATCAATTTTTAAGTGTATGAATAAATGTAGATTTAAAAACAAATCAAACACACCAATAAGACATTATATCAAAATAGAAAATCAAATAAAAAGAATGCAAACTCAGTCATCTATCTTTGATGTCGTCTTATCATCCTCTATCTCCAGTGTTTTTGTCGATTCCAACTTGCTCTCAGATTGTATGCTAGGCTCAACAAACAGTCTTCCTAGAGAACGAGATTAAATATGAATGCATGCTAAGCTAAGATATGATTAACATGCTATGAATGCTATTGAAAGAAACTAGAATTACTAAATGATATAAATGCTAAAATTGATAACAATGCTAAATGTTGATTGCCTTGTCGCTAATGCATGTATGTGTCTATCTCTTTGTATCTATGTGTGTAACCAATGCTTGGATTTGCAGTGATATTTATAAAGTTTTTGAAAGATTCTAATTGGTTGATGCGATCAATGGCTGTGAAAATTCCTAGCAGATCGAATGGTCGAAGATGGATAAGACTAGAGAGAAAAATAGAAGAAAACCAGAAAGCAGGATTTGTTTCCTTTTTCGTGGAAGAGATAAGATGAGATGATAAAAATCATCTTTTTTTAGAGGATTTTGGAAAGATTGAAGAAGATAAATAATGAATTATAAATTCAATTATTTATTTATGAGTGACATGGAGATTTTTCTTAATTAAATAATCATTTAATTAAGATTTGAAGAATAATAAAATATTTAATTATGATTTGAAAAGATATGAAGGACATTAATCAAATAAAGATATTTAATTAAATTCTTTAAGAAATGACATGTGGAAAGATGATAAAGATGAATTGTAAAAATCATCTTCTTGTGAGATTGAGAAAAGATTTTGAAGATAAATAATGAATTTATTAAATTCATTATTCATTTATTGGTGACATGGAAGATTTTCTTAATTAAATAAAATATTTAATTGAGATTTGGAAAGTGACATGTGGGATTAATTAAATAAGAATATTTAATTAATATTTGAGAAGAAAGGGAATTAAATTCAATTAAATCGAAGTTTTAATTAAACTTAAATGTGATAATTAATTTAAATAAACAATGATATTTATTTAATTAATTAAGTGGACTTAAGAAAGTGACAATTAAATAAAATGAATTTATTTAATTAAAGTGGAAGAATAAAGTAGGTGAATGATATAAATAAATAAATTAAATTTATTTATATGTAGAGGAATTAAGAAAGAAATTAATTAAATAATAAACGTTTAATTAAATGTCAAGATTAATTAGACATGACCATTTTTATGCATATACAAATTGTACTTATGTAATATTTTGGACAAACAAAAGATAATCAATATAATACTTGTTTAGTTTATACATTTAGATGGTTAGTTGAAAGGTTGTTTGAAATTGTAACGGTCTCAAGCTTGTCGCTTCCCTCATTTACCTATAAGAGGGAAACCAAGACCGTGGTAAAGGGGTAATGGAAAAAAAAAAGCTATATATTGTAAGAAATTTTTGAAGCAAAGTAATGGAAATGAAGCTATAATTTGGGGCCCGAATTCTGGTTTCAATTGTTTGTTGAGTTTGTTGATAATGATTATCTTGTTGTCTCTAGTTTGATGTTTTCCTTATTATTTAAACCAGTATATCAAGTGTATATTTGGTTTATCAAAACAAATTTATTGTTTTGTGTGGTTTATTTGATTGGTTTCTTCAAGGAAGAATTAAATTCATTTGAATAAGTCACAATAATCTACAAAATTCGGCCTAGTTTCATTTAAAACCATCGATTAGAGGAGACAATGGAAAGATAAGGCCTAGTTTCATTTAAAACCATAAAGGTACAATCTCCATTATCAATAGGTCTTTTCTCTTGGAAAGGATACAGAAAAAAGTCTACATGTCAAACATATTTATGATATAGACCCACAAGTTCTTTGGGTAAACTTGAACACGACCTGTAGTCAGTTGGGGAAAAGAATGAATCTTTCATGCAATGGGAAGTCGTATTTGTGTGACCAAGAAGGTTTTGAAATAGTCTTGAAAAGGGGCGTGGGTTAAGAAAGAAACCTCAGGTAACCTTAGATTTTAGTATGGGTGCCCAACTTCAAATCAACGAGTATGTCAAACCTATTCTTTTCATTATAATATTTTCATAAATGCTCATGAACTATTAAATATCATTTATAGGGAACAATGGAAATTCTGTTAACTTAATATGGCTGAGGAAATTTAAATGGCCTTACTTGAAATGAGAGATGAGATAGCTATAGATAATACTTTTACTGGTAAACAGCATTGATATATCTTTGTTCATTGAGATAAAACTCATTCCATTCTGTTGGAAAATGATGATTTATGTCATTAATTCAAACTATTTGGTCTGAAATAGTAATGTAATGATGAAGATAGTGAAAAATCTTATGTGAACGACACTGTTTTTTATTAAGTTATCATAGTAGCTGAAAAAAACCTTGCTCAATAAACTATTTTGTTGAAACAACTTGAAATCGATGTAAAAAATAAATGTTCATAAGAAAACAACTTGTTTTATAAATTTTTAGTAGGAAACAGTACCTGTTCTATGTAAACAATGAATGTTCATATGTAAACAACATTTTTTATAACTTTTTAGTAGGAATCAATACTTGTTCTGTGTAAACAAAGAATGTTCATATGTAAAAAACTTGTTTATAACTGTTTAGTAGAAAACAGTACCTGTTCTTTGTAAACAAAGAATGCTCATATGTAAACAACTTTTTTTATAACTATTTAGTAGGAAATAGTACTTGTTTTGTGTAAATAATGAATGTTCATATGAAAGCAGCAATGTTAGAATATCACATATGTGAGAATGCAATAGCGGTATGTGTGAAACTATTAGCATAAAATTGTTCTTATTTCTTTATTTTGACAAAGGAACACCAAATGGAATACTATTTAAGATTGTAATCTAAATTAATGATTATTTTAGAATGTATGCACAAATCTTAACATAAGTAGGCACATATATGTGTATGCACATAGACTTCGTCTATGCACATACACATACTTGTGACATACCTTCTTTTGTTTTTAGTACATTTTTAAAAAGGAAAATGCTTAAGATGATAAGTAGAAAATAGTCTTAAGAATGATATGTCTAATTGTTGAATTACTCTGTGAATCATAAATCTGATTTTTGTTTAGAGTATAAATTAGTATTTTTTTTCTTCTTTTGAAGATATTTGTGAGAGAATATTTTAAATACGATGTTGCTAGAGGGTAGATAGCTATTGTGAGATGTATAGTAGAAAGATATCTTCCAGGACGGGTGCCAAAATGGAGTTCAAAGAGTATAGGTTTGCTTTACCAGAACCTATTGTTTGTTGTTGTTGCAACACATTTATTATACTTGTCCAAGCAATATAGTTTATTATGTATGTATGAACGAACTCTACGATTTCAGTCTCTACCATTCCTAGCATAGATCTTGCACTTTCTCTTCTAACTTGTAGGTAGAAATTGCACGTTGATGTTTGGGCATGCACCAGATTCCACCTTGCAGATTGTTCTCTTGCTAAACTTTTTGTGCAGGGTTGGTCATTCTTCAAGTCGAAAGAATATTGGGGAAGCGTAAGCTTCGTGGTTGGGAGGTAAAGTGCTTCAACCATGTTCCCATACACTAGTGGAGGCGGGCATCCAAGAAGAACCTTAGTTATTCACAAGACTATTATAGTATAAGATGTAACTTGATGTAATTCATTCTTTTACTCGATGTAATGTGTACAATGTAATGTCTTTGTGGCCTTAGGAGCCAAGTCAAACTTAATATTGTAATTTGACTTTTGAAGTGAATATAAGAATATTTGACTCATTTTAAATGGACATGTGTAGCTATGATTGAATTTAGCCACTAGTTATGTATTTTTAATTTGGATTCATGTGTCATTTACAATAATATTAATTAAGTAATAATTTTGAATGGATTATTACATTTGGTATTAGAGATTAGGGTTAATCCATAGGCCTTTTGAGTCTACCATAGTTAACTAGGGTTAGTTGACCCTTGACCTAGAATTTGGATGTCCTGAGAATTGACCGAACCTGAATTGAATGCAGGAATGAGAAGGTCAAAGGCAAAATGAAGAAAAGGGAAAACTATTAGAACCTCATGTAAGAATGATGTAAAGGAAGGAAATGCCAAGACAGAGGTTCAATCAGAAATTCTCGATGATGAAACTCTAGCTCAGGGTCTTAAATGACTCAAGCTAGAGAGAGGCTTGAAGATTGAAGAGAAGTGAACACCTAAGATCAAAAATATTTTTGTAATCTGAGATTAGATTCTAGGGTGTGGACCCATTGCACCCTTGTTGACTAAAGAGGAGAAGGAGAGCCTACGTGCTCAACCATCCTCTTGTATTAATTTTGAAGTAAACTCAGATGATGACCCAGAGGATTGTCCTCTCTCTAATATCGAGAAATTGGAATGATGTAACAAGAAGCCTAATGTAAATAAGGGTCTATTGACTCAACTTAAATATAAATAAAATTAGATAATATTTTTGGTGTGTTCAAAGAGAAACTATAAAATGTGTGTACTAAGAATGCATGTGTATATCTTCTATAGTGAAGGATGTATGCATATGAAAATTATGTGATGTAGCATAAGAATGTTTATTCTTAGAACCTTGTGTTGAGATGTGATAAACATGACTGTGTTGTGGGATAAGTGTGAGACAACATGGTGACCACCAAGTAAGACAGGGGTGGTAGTGGTTCCAATAACAGATCAAACAAGATATTGGAGAAAATTCTAGAGCTTCTGAATCGGAAAGAAGTTTGAGTGGCACGTGAGGATCGGGACCACAGGAATGCAGAAGGAAACCAAGGGGATGGTGGTCTAGGGGAAAATTCACGAGGATAAATTGAGGAAGAGCTCAAGAAAGACCTAAAAAGAGTAGCACCACCCAAGTTTGATGGTAAGGCTATTGAAATAGGAGTTGAAGCTTGGATTATAGAAATGGAAAAATACTTTGGGCTCCATAACCTTTCTGAATAGACTAAGGTGGCATGGGATACATATCAGCTCTCAGGTGAAGTAGCGACTTGGTGGGATAATGAGAAATTAGAAAAAAATATTCAGCTTGTTGAGATCACTTGGGAACTCTTCCTCTAAGCTTTCAGGAAGAGATGGTTATCGTAGATTTTCTTTGACAAGAAAGTGATGGAATTTCAAAACTTAACCCAGGGAAATATGACTGTGATTTAGTATTGGGAAAATTTTTCCAACCTATTGAAGTATGTGCCCCAGTATTAGGGAGATGAACGGTTTCATATCTAAAAATTTATAATGGGACTCAGACCCCACATAGGAGCTAAAGTGGATATGAAAAAACCTCAAACCATGAATCAAGTCTTCCAAAAAGCCACCAAACAAGAACAACAGCTATAGCAGATATCCAATCTTCACAGCAATTCAAGTTCTAAGTCGTGGTATGGGAAGAAGAAGTTTCATAAGGGAGACAAGAGCCATCAGATCTGTAGACTCAAGAGGGGAAGTGAATCGTAGGAGAAGGGTGAAGATGGTAATGGTGGAAAGAACATAGAGGACAAGCCAGGAGGTCGCAAAGGGCCTCGTGATGGATGTTATACTTGTGAAGGAAACCATTATGCCTCAAATTTTCCTCAACAGTCTAAGCCACGGAAGGAAGGAAGCTACTAGTAAACTCAACACCATCAGATCTACACTGCAGTGAACAATAGGCAAGCAGAGTATCAGGCTTTACCAATTCAGATGATGAGTAAGCTCTATGGCCAATCTATCTCAATTTTATTTGATACTAGAGCTCCTAATTTTTTTATAGATGCTAGAATAATATCCAAGATACCCATTAGACCTGGATACATGGAAAATTCATGGATAGTCCAGTATGGTAATTGAGTAGAGCGGAGGGTAGATACCATTTTTTTGTAGTGAGTTAGAGCTTCCAACCTTTCTAACTTAGGTCAACTTGTATGTGGCACCCTTAGGCTAATATGATGTAATTTTGGGAATAAATTGGTTAACCAAGCATAAGGCTTTCGAGAACTGTGAGGATAAGGTGGTAAACTATCTAGATGATTGTGGAAACCAAGTTGAGGTTTGTGGCATGTAGAGACCCTTAGAGCTTAGACAGATTTATGTGATGCAGCTCAAGAAGGATCGTCGAAAGGGGTGTGCAATTTATGCAGTGCATGTTAGTAATCCTGACAACAAGGAGTCGTATTTAGATGACTATCCTATTCTCAAGGAGTTCCAAGATGTATTCCCTAATGAACTTATGAAGTTGCCACCGAAGTGAGAATTCAATTTTTTGATTGACCTAGTTCTAAGAGCTAAGCCTCAATCCAAGGAACCTTATCAGATGAATACTAAAGAATTTTATGAGTTGAAGGCCCAGTGTGTCTCCTTGGGGAGCACCAGTTATTTTTGTGAAAAAGAAGAATGGTACTTTGCATCTATGTATAGATTATCAGATGTTGAACAAGGTTACCATCAAGAACCGATATCCACTTTCGAGGATTGATGAATTGTTTGATCAAATGAAGGGAGCGACGGTGTTCTCCAAAATTGATCTCAAGTCAGGGTACCATTAATTGAGGATTGAGGAAGAATATATTCTAAAGACTGCATTTAGAACTCAGTATGGACATTACTAGTTCACAGTGGTACCTTTCGGTTTAACTAATGCACCAGAAACCTTTATGAACCTTGTGAATAGTGTATTCAATACTGCTTGGATGACTTTGTTCTGATCTTTATTGATGACATCCTAGTCTACTCAAGGACTGTCGAAGAGAATGATAGACATTTGAGGATAGTTTTTCAGTGATTGAGAGAAAGGAAACTCTTTGGGAAGTTGTCCAAGTGTTCAATCTATCATAATAGAGTGTACTATTTGAGCCACATCATTTCAGCTGAAGGAGTCTCCATAGACCCTGAGAAGATCAACGCAATCGTGGAATGGCCAGTGCCTCAAAATATGTCAAAATTTTGTAGCTTCATGGGCCTCGCAGGATACTATAGGAATTTTGTGCAAGGGTTCTCCCTTATTACATCTCCTATTACCTCACTCCAAAGGAAGGGAACACAGTTTGAATGGACTAAGAAATGCGAGCAAGCATTCCAACTCCTGGAGGAGAGGCTCACGACAGCACCAGTGCTAACTATCCTTGATCCTAATGGGAAATTCACAGTAATCATGGATGCTTTAGGAGAGGGATTTGGAGCAATATTAATGCAAGATGGAAAAGTGGTAGCATATGAATCAAGGAAGCTCAAGCAGCACAAAGTGAACTACGCACCTCATGACTTAGAATTGGCAGCCATAGTTTATGCCTTACAGATGTGGAGGCATTATCTTTTTGGAAAGTCGTTTGAACTCAAGACAAACCATTTGGGGTTGAGATACGCATTTACCTAGCCAAACCTTAATGTGCGACAAAGAAGGTGGTTGGAATTCCTCAACGAGTATAACTTTGTGTAGACACGTAAAATATACTGATTGATCTCGTGCACCTGATCTTCATTTACTAACACCAGTTCATCCTGAATCATCTCCTTTACTAACCATTTAATCAAATAATCTTTATTTGATTAAATTCATCATATTTCATCTTTTAATTAGATAAATCAATTTTATATGATTAAATCATTATCTTCTATTAATTAAATACATTTTGTTTAATTAATTCTAATGTCCCTCTTATAATTAAATAATTCATTTTATTTAATTAAGTGCTAAAGTCACCTCCTTTAAATTAAATAAACTAATCTTTATTTGATTTAAATCTAACACCATCCCCTTTTAATTAAATAAATCCAACTCTATTTAATTAAAGCTAATAATCATTATTCCTCTCATTTTGATTTATTTAAATCCAAAAATATAAGTCAAAGTGTCAAATCAACTAATCTCCATCCAAGTTAATCAAATCCTAATTAACACTAACTCTAATCCATCAAATCCTCTAGATTTTGCAACTTGTGCAAGTAAATAAATTTATTTGATTTATAATTCATCTATTTTCATTCAAAAAGGCATCAAGTTGGAATATTCTTCAAATTTGAATTCTCCCTCCCAAATTTCTTATCCTCCAACTTGGCATTTATGACTCTTACAAGTCCTTTTTCTTGAGCCAAGTGGCAATAACTCCTCTTCCACATCTTTCTCCACAAGCTAACTTTTGAATTTCAAATCTCCACCTAATGGCATTTATGTGCACATTCATCAAAATGTGCTCCACCTCTCTTCAATAGCATGTTGACAAGTGGCATCTTGCCACTAGTTCATCTTTTGTCCCACATTCATCATTTTTGCTCATTCTTCCATCCTTCTCTCCTATAAATGGAGAGCTCTTTTACTAATTTGGGATCCACAACTTTATGCAAAGTCATTATCCACAAGTTTTGAGCAAATTCATCCAAGTTCATCAAGGTTTTCATAGTTTTTTATCCACCATAGCTAGGTTATTGCAAATTTCATCAAGGAGCACCATTAATCATCATCAAGCTTGCAAGAAATTGGGAAAGGGCTATTTTCCACATCAAAATAGCACCAATTCCCCCATGGGATTGAAGGTTTGAATGTTTTGAGCAAGATTGGATAGCTTTCATTTGGTTTATTTGTTTTGTTTCTTGTTCTTGACATTGAATGAATTGCATGGGGAATGATGGTTTTGATTTGTATAATTGAATAACATTGTGTTGTTTGTTCATGTTTGTGCAGGTCTAGACCCACCATTTACATTTTGGCGCTAGAAGGAGGACATAAATCTCAAAATTAACATGTTTTTTTGGCCATTTCTATCATTTTTTCTATTTTTTGTCTTTCCAAGTCAAACAATGACACTGGAGGAAATAGCGATGCATATGTGGTCTCTGTTTTTACATAGAGTGACGCTTGTTTCATTAGAGCACTGCTCAAATCCTCAAATAGTGACGCTATCGTTCCAGCATCGTTGTTTGCACTCAAATAGTGTCGCTGCCTCTATGTTTCAAATGGTGACGCCTTTGTTTTCTTGTTTTTTTACTCAATCTTAAAATGGTCGTATCTTGGTCATATTTTGGTCTTTTTCAGAGCTTTTTTTTTGAAATGGGGTAAAATTTCATAAGATATCCAATGGTATAGGTTTTTATCAACTTTGATAGAGATAAAACAATTTTTCTAATGTCAAATCAATGAAATCTAAATTTTGTTTCTTGTCTCATGTATTCTTGTTTCTTGACTTATCTAACATTTGGAGCTTGGATTGTAGGTTTTAAAGGATTATGGAGCATGGAAGTGAAAGAAAAAGCATTTGATACTCATTGTAACAAGTGTTTTTAAACACTTTGGGAGCATTTATAATCCTATCTTTAGGATCTTGTTATCTTCAGTTTTAGGACTCCAATATATTTCATTTGGGTTTTAAAAATAACAATCAAAGGGTTAAAAAGAACATTAGAAACTCACTATATTTGGTTTTGGGTTTTAAGAATTGAACAAAACAACTTCAAACACTTGATTTGGTGCTATAAAAAATCCATTACTACTTTTGAAGTTAAAATGAACATGTTTTTTTCATTTTTTGCAATCCTTTTTACAAGTTAATATCATTTAAAAGGTGTATGCACTTCTCTCACGCTTCATGGTGATCTTGAGAATCAAAAGTCTTTTGGTGATATTAGGTTGTCTAAAAGATTGCCTCCACACTTTAATTTGGGATTTTTAAAATTGGACAAATCATGCAAGTGTGAGTGAGTACATTGTGTGTGTTCTCTCTTTGTTCACGTAAACAAAGATTGATCAAACTACAAATGTGCTTATTCACTTTTTTTTATCTTTAGAGGGCATGCCTTGGTGGGAAAAAGTACTCACCCCAAGGGAAAGACCCAAGCGGTAATGAGCATAAGCCAGGCTCTTCTAAACCGCTATACAAATTTTTGGTTGCAAGGAAAGTTTGCAATCAACTTAGTGATGCATGGTAGCTCTCCCCCAGTATCTTTATGATGTGTAAAGCCCTTGTTCTAAGGGTTGGGAGACCTCTTGAGGGAGTTTATCATCGTGTCCTATGAACCAGATGCCTTTATTATGAACCATTATGTAGTTTCCAAAAATCTCAATATTTGTTGGCGTCAGGAGGTTAGACCTTCGAAGCCATCCCACATACTTGTGATTCTTTGTAGAGATGAGAATTTTGTCATGGGAGATTCATGAGAATTGAAGCTTGGTTGACCCGCATAAGTGAGTGTCATGGAGGGGAGCTAGTGTGGTCAAGCTTCTAGTCATCTGCTCTGAATAAGCGCAGCTAGATTTATCCAAGTGGGAATTCAACAAATATTTTCTTTTCCATCCTAGGACTGTGCAATTTTGAGTCAGTTAAACACATTGTTTGGATCCAAAATCTTGAAAACAAACATTCAACAAGGACAACGAATTTCAAACCTTTAGAAGGAGCAAATACCTTTGAAAAATCCAAGTGCTACTGCTTTTCCTAGGGATTTCATCCTTAGAGGCTTCTAAGTATTTGGATTTATATCTCAATTTTCTCTCACTAAAGTCAACATTAGGAAACTATTGCCTTGATTCTCTTGATTTCCACATAATGGACCTTGTGGGATGAAAATAAATTGATACATAGACATTCAGTTTGAAATTTAAGCAAGACATTGGATGTGGTAAAAACCAAGTCATTAACCAAGATTAAATCAATTGAACCCCACACATGTACTTGTTATCTTTTGTCTTATGGTCTTCCAAGCAAAACATTGATCTTTCGGTTTGAACTACTCATAGGGTAAAGCATGTTCTTCACTATCTTGTTCTTGTAAACAAAGTCCCTCTTAGGTTCATCTAGGGTCACAATCAAACACTTCATCCATCCAAAACATTTATCATCTCCATCCCACAAACAACTTTAGAGCTTTGGAAACATCATTATCTAGACTTGGGTACATCCTTAAACCAAATCAAAACCATTTGTTTAGTTAGGTGTGTGTGGATGAATCCTTCCATACATCTAGTTAAATTATCATCCTTGAGGACAAGTTTATTCCAAGATAATATCCAACATCTTGGGGTTTATAAGTCCATTATCCAAATCAAATCAAACCAATCCAATCAAAAATCCTAAAGTCTAGCATTGATCCAAAATTCCTAAAAAGTTCAACACCCATATCATTCACCCCTTTCATCCTTCATCTCATCATTGGTCCTAAATTCCTTAGAGGTTGACAAGGTCAAAACACAAGAAGAACATGAAATATAAACTTGATCCATACATCATGAGTAATCCAATTCAACCAAACTATCAAGGCCTTACAATACCAATTGATTATCAAAACTCACATTTATACAATCCATACATGGGATCATTATCTCCTACAAACCTCAATGGTACAACAAATGTGAGTATGCTCAATATAAATTTTGGAACACCTTTCCCTATGGTAGATTTAAATCAAAGACCAAACCCACAAATCTATCAACCAAACAATCAATGCATGAGTCTTCAACAAAACAACATTATCCCACCAAATCCATACAGGACAAATGTGAATATACCAAGTACAAGTTTACCAAACATGAACATTTCAAATCCACACTTGGTGAACTTTGGGATGGATATTTTTGCAGATCACACAAATGTTGTTCAAAGTCCAAACAATATGTTAACAACTCCATGTATTGACCCAAGTCAAGGTAACACCATGCAAAATCAAAGTTACCTAAATCAAGGAAATGTAATTCCCAACCACAAAAATGTTCAATTTCAACCTATAATGCCAAATCCAAACATCTTCCCAAATCAAAAAATTGTCCAAAATCAATTTTTCTATGATTCCATACAAATACCACAAGTATATATTCCAAATCTTCTTGAACAAAAACCAAATCAACTATATTAAGGGTGTCAAGATCAAAACCAAGATCAAATTTTGTGACATCAAATTGCTACACTTACCAAAATAGTTGATTCATTGTGCCAAGAGACATCTCCATCCAAAAATCAACACACTCTTCCATTGGTTAAACCATGTCATCAAAGCATTGAGTTGTTTCCACAACCACATCAAGAACAATATCTCCAATGTTAAGAGGTTGGATATCAAGATCAACAACATCAACAACAAACCCAATCTCCACATCTCAAAGATCAATCACCACATCTCCAAAACCAATCACCACAAGGTCAATTTAAGGTAAAAATCTCACAAGGTAACAAATGAAAAATACACACCACTTGGGAAACCAAACAAATCAGTCATGCAACAGTTGGTACAAGAAAATCGCATCAAAATCCCTTTTTATGAAAATTATCAAGAGCCTCAAGTTAAACCACCAAGGTATAACGAGAAGCACCTTTGTGATTTTCACAAAATAAAGGGACACACAACATCAAATTGTATTCAACTCAAAAATCTCATCCAAGAGCTTATTGATCAAAAAATAATAACTATTGAGGAAAATGATGAAGATTCAACCACTATTGATAGCATTAACAATCTCTCCACCACAAGTGTTGAAAACAATGATCAGGATCTATCCATCAATACGCACCTTGAAGATGTTTCTACCTCATCTGAAGATCAACTCAACATACATCAAGAGTCACTTTTTGATCATGATAAATACCCCTCAACAATATCCAACAATGATCTATTTAAAGGAGTGTTAACATTATTTGATCCTATAATCGACAATCCTTCCACCAATAATCATGTTGAAAATGTCTCTACATCACCTAATGAGTTAGAGGACATATCTCAAGAATTCATTCTAAAGCATGATCAACATCTTTCGCCAAAGTCTAGCAATGGTTCTTTCCAAGACACATTGACATCCTTTGACCTCATGGTTAGAGATATTGAATAAATCCTTAACTCCACACTTGATCCAAATCTACTCAAAGATCAAGAGGATATTGAGCCACTTCCTATGCCTAATGAAGACATCCAAGAACCCTTTATAAGGAATCTGTCCTTTGAAACTGACCCATGTTAAGAACTTGATCCAAAGCATGTCAAAAGAAATTCCAAAATTAATCAAGATCAAAAATTTATATCTCCAAGATACTACAATGATCTAATGGACACTCTCCTATCTATACAAGATGTCGCAAATAATGATCATATTCATATAGCACATACTCCTCCATCTACCCATGAGATGCTTTCTTTGGATGGTCATGTATATGATATTCATTCAAAAACAAGAGTCTCATACTCTTGATATCATTACTGAGGAACAAGAGTCTCCTACTCTTCGGATTTATACACATGATCAAGATATAGAAAAATCTAGAGACATCAGAAATGGGTCATGGAGAAGGCTTCTATAGAAGTTATGAATCAGAAACATCCTATGAAGGCATATCAAAAATGAATCATGAGGAAGATTTTTACGTGGACAACGAATCATCAACACCTCTTGAAGAAGCATTAAAATCTGATATTTCACAAGATCAAGCCAAAGATATGAATCAGGAAGTTATCCCACTTATGGAGGATCTTATCACTTATAAACTTGGATCACTTACCTTTTTTAGGGAAAGCTATCTTATCAATGAAGAAGCTATCACCTTTGAAGATCCAAAACAGAGCAGAGAAGGAGTAGCACCTTGTTTCTAAGGTAAATAATATCCTGTTGCAAATAAAAATTTTCAACAGATGAATTATCAAGGTAGAGGATTAGGCCTACATGAACAGGGTATCCTAGAACCAGTGCAGATTATTGGAAATCCTAAGCATCAAGGTCTTGGTCATTCAACAATTGAGGGATCTAAAAATATCAGTGATACCTCTATAATACTGGGGGCAACTTCGTCTCAAGCAAACGTCAACATAGGGAGCATGAAGAGTCCTTATGAGGAAACCAATGCCAATACTACAACCATCCACATCATGAATCTTCCTCCACCCATCACCCCATCCATGAATTGGGACCAACATCAAAAGAAAGATTTGAATCAAAGTACAAAGAACATTATCAAAGAAAAAGAAGTTGGGAAGCATAATGGAAAAATCAAATACACATGGATACCAAAGAATACAAAGAAAGATTATCCCTATCAAACTCCATCAGTCAAAGAAACTATGGGGAAAAATAAAAAAAGGGAAAATTATCCATCAAATATGTACACAAAGTAAAAAGTATGCTTCTCAAGCAACATACAAAGTATATCAAGCAGTTGGTCCTAATTCCACCCACACTTCCGTATCCACCCATCATTGCTCATCTTCCCAAGTTTGGAGAGTCAAAGGTTCCAAACTATCAACCAATCCATATTTTATTCTTGAACACACCCCATCCACACCTCCACACATGATATCCAATTATCACATTGACCATGTATTGGTAGCCACCCTTCATCATAAGGATTCAAAAGGCACTCTATCGTGATGTGTGCACAAAGACAAAGTTAACTTCAGTATCAACAAAGCAGATCCAGAATCTCAAAAGTTGTATTCAAGTGCACGTATCTTGGAAAAACAACTTCTTCAGGAAATATATTGATGGCACATTATGACATAAGTATCTACATAAACACCACTAGGTGATTCAACATGAGCTTAAAAAAATTTCACAGAAAAATACAAAAATATACAAAAATATGAAAATCCAAAAAAATCAGAAAAAAGGATTGAAAGTAGTAAAGAAAAAAAAGTATTCCTCTAGTGAAAACCACTATGGTGGTGCTTTGGATAGGTACCATGATGAAAACCTGGAAAAAATGTGTCATGTGTAGAATCGAGCATCTGCATGCACTAGTTCAGGTGAAAGCATCTCATCCCATCCATAATAAATCTAGCATTCCATCCATCTCATCCATAATAAATCCATTCATCCATAAACCATTGATCCAATCAATTTTCATCCATCTACATCCATCTTCCAAATTATCTTGAGCTTGACAAAGTTTGGTGTACACTTTACACTTGCTTATGGTAAACATCTTGACATGGGTCATTTTCATTAATCCTATCCTACCCAACATTATTTGAGCCATGAATCACTATCCAAATGAGCATCCTTTGTACAAACACCTTATCTTATCGCAAGATAATCCGTATCCATGTGTCTATCCAAGCATCCATCCATGGCATTCCATACATTGCTTGACACTAGGGGCAGATATTTGCATCTTGCTTCAGGAATAAATCTTGATCTATATCTTCCAACTTATGTGATCCGAACATTGGCAAACATGGCATCACCTTGGTCAAAGCATTTGTGAGCCAAAATCCAAATCATTAGACCATGGAACATTTTGACAAGAAGATGTTCCTTATCAAGCTTTATCTTTCATCGAACATCAATCCAAACGATCAATATCAGTTGCATCTAACGTGTTCTTCAACATCACATCAAATCATCTAAAACCAAATTTTGTTCCAAACCAAGCTTCAAAAATCTTGATCAATCAAATCCAATCAATCCATCATCATCTTGGGATATCCTTCCCAATCCTTGTGTTGATTAACACTATCCTTGCATTGTTGTGTATCCTCAACAATGTTATCATCATCAATCATCATCTTGGGATATCCATCCCAATCCTTGTGTTGCTTAAACACTATCCTTGCATTGTTGTGTATCCTCAACAATGTTATCATCATCAATCCATCGATCCAATCAATCAACCCTAGCTTGGTTTTCAACAAAATCTCAAAACAAAGCACTGATATCATCACACATATCCATATCCAAATCGTCAAAATCATGCGAAAATCCAAAAACATCCAAAACATATCAAAATCCAAAACAAGTCAAAAACTGAAAAATGTTAAAAACATGGAATCCAAACTATGTCATCTCTAAGCTTAAACGTAGGCAAGGCTAATCTTTGATCAGTCCCTGAGACACAAAATCCAAAAACATTCATAAAATCTCAGAAAACACCAAAAACATTGGAAATTTTGAAAATCAAAACATTTGCAAAACATCTTGAAAATACCAAAAACAACCTCAAAACATTTCAAAAAATTCAAAAACATCCAAATATTTGAAAAAACCCACCTATCCCATTTCGCTTTCACCCGCAATAAACTTTCACTCATAATAAGCAATCATCACCATCAACCTTTGGTAAAACAATTGGAAACAAGTCTAGCAGTTCAAAAGTGAAAACTCAAACGTTAAGGTCTCAAGTCTAGGTCATTAAGTAAACAAGTTGGTCAACTCTTGGTACTAATAGCTCATCATCCAGTCAATCTCAAATCATCTGATAACATCATGTCCTAGGATGCATCCTTCCTACAATGGACATCAACATCAGGCATCATTGTAGTTTAGTCTTGGCTAGCAGTATGAAGAACATTAGCTTGTTTGTTTACTTGGTATTTGTCTTCTGATTTATCTTATTGTGCACATTCCAATGACCTCTCGATGATGTCCAAACAAAGGGATTTAGAGAGAAAGGAATGGAGCAACGATCATTATCTTTTATCTGTTGTGCTTGTTAGATATTCTTGTAATATAACCTCAGTCATGCGTACTTTGTTTAGTTTGTAGGGAGGGTGTTTTAGGCATCTTTTTGACCACATAGGAAGGCTTTCCTCTCTATGTTTTGGTCTGAGATGTTTGAAATATTTGAACTACATTCTAAATATGGTTTTGTATGTCAAGTGTGAATAGGAATACTCCTACCAGATTGTCGAGTCAAATTCCATCACACTAGCCACAATGCCATCTTGGTTCTTTATACCTTGATGCATCATGCCTATGTGTTTTATCAAACATCAGGTAAGTAGGCCCTTTTAAAATCCCAATTCCTGATAAGCATTGCATCATCATCATCATCCTCATCATCTCTAATAAAGTCTCGTAGATCATGGACTTGTTGGATCCTCTTGTCTTCATCTCATTTCTTCTATCCTCTTTTCATGCTAACATAACATCATGACCATCATGTATCCACAATCCATTAGCATACATACATCTCATAATCATAGCACATCATATCATCCATCTCACATGCATTGCATTATCATTTAAGTTGTTTAGGATAATATAGATGTGTTATTATAAGCATCTTAATCCATCTCATTTGCATCATCATCATAACCATCTATATTTCCATCTTGAACCTCTTTGTCGTGAGATCAACCCTCAAATCAAACTTTTCGCCTGATCTCTCAAGGGGGCAGTGTACCAGTATACTTCTTTCCACTAGGGCATTCGAAAAAATTAGATTTCTTTTTTAATTTTGATCTTGGCAAGGTTATTCTTTGAACCAATGCAACAGGTACATTGCTTCAAAGAGGGGAAAAATGTAGACATGTAAAATATACCAATTGATCTCATGCATCTTATCCTGATTTACTAACACCAGTTCATCCTAAATCATCTCCTTTACTAACCATTTAATCAAATAATCTTTATTTGATTAAATTCATCTTATTTCATCTTTTAATTAAATAAATAAATTTTATTTGATTAAATCATTATCTTCTATTAATTAAATAAATCATTTTGTTTAATTAATCTTAATTTCCCTCTTATAATTAAATAAATTTTTTTATTTAATTAAGTTCTAAAGTCATCTCCTTTAAATTAAATAAACTAAACTTTATTTTATTTAAATCTAACACCGTCCCTTTTTAATTAAATAAATCCAACTCTATTTAATTAAAGCTAATATTCATTATTCCTCTCATTTTGATTTATTTAAATCCAAAAATCTAAGTCAAAGTGTCAAATCAACTAATCTCCATCTAAGTTAATCAAATCCTAATTAACACTAACTCTAATCCATCAAATCCTCTAGATTTTACAACTTGTGCAAGTAAATAAATTTATTTGATTTATGATTCATCTATTTTCATTCAAAAAGGCATCAAGTTGGAATATTCTTCAAATTTGAATTCTCCCTCCCAAATGTCTTATCCTCCAACTTGGCATGTATGACTCTTACAAGTCCTTTTTCTTGAGCCAAGTGGCAATAACTCCTCTTCCACATCTTCCTCCACAAGCTAAATTTTGAATTTCAAATCTCCACCTAATGGAATTTATGTGCACATTCATCAAAATGTGTTCCACCTCTCTTCAATAGCATGTTGACAAGTGGCATCTTGCCACTAGTTCATCTTTTGTCCCACATTCATCATTTTTGCTCATTCTTCCATTCTTCTCTCCTATAAATGGAGAGCTCTTTTACTAATTTGGGATCCACAACTTTATGCAAAGTCATTATCCACAAGTTTTGAGTAAATTCATCCAAGTTCATCAAGGTTTTCATAGTTTTTCATCCACCACAGCTAGGTTATTGCAAATTTCATCAAGGAGCACCATTGATCATCATCAAGCTTGCAAGGAATTGGGAAAGGGCTATTTTCCACATCAAAATAGCACCAATTCCCCCATGGGATTGAAGGTTTGAATGTTTTGAGCAATATTAGATAGCTTTCATTTGGTTTTTTTTTTTTTGTTTCTTGTTCTTGACATTTGAATGAATTGCATGGGGAATGATGGTTTTGATTTGTATAATTGACTAACATTGTGTTGTTTTTTCATGTTTTTGCAGGTCTAGATCCACCATTCACACTTTGGAATTGAATATATAAAAGGGAAAGAGAATAGAGTGGTTGATGCTCTTAGTAGACAAAGGCATATGGTAGCCATGATCTCAACGAGGTATAATTTGAGACATGTAATTGAAAATATTCCAAGGGATGAGCACTATGAGAGAGTGAAGAGCAGCCTAGTAGTAAATCCTTCGGATCATCAGTTCAATGGGTATGAGATTGAACTGGATGGTATTTTGAGATACCAAAGAAGAATGTATATTCTTCACTCTGGAGAGCTAAGAAAGTTGGTTTTAGAAGAATTTCACAATGCACCTTATTTAGGACACCCCGGAGTATCCAAGATGATCACAAAGTTGAAGACTCTATATTTTTGGCCTAAACTCAAGAAGGATGTAGTGGAATATGTATCCAAATGCCTGGAGTGCCAGCGAATCAAGGTTGAGCATGTACATCCAACCAGGTTATTGTATCCTCATTACATACCTGAGTATAAATCATAGGTGATTAGTATGGATTTTGTACAGGGGTTTCCATTGAGCAAGAATAAGCATGATGTTATCTTGGTCATGATTGATAAGTTGACTAAGGTTGTGCACTTCATTTCGGGAAACCTTAGGGATGGATCATTGAACCTAGCTAATAAATTTGTTTAGGAGATCTTTCGCTTGCATGGAGTGCCAGAGACTATCATTTCTGATAGGGACACATGGATGACCTTAAGGTTTTGGATGAACTTGAATGCTGCAATGGGGACTAAACTAAATTTCAGCTCGGCTTATCATCCTTAGACTGACAGGTAGATAGAGAGGGTGAATCAGGTCATCGAAGACCTCCTCTGAATGTATTGTATGGACCAATAGTATAGGTGGAAAGAATATTTTTATTTGGTAGAGTTTGCTTACAACTCCTACCATACATCCTTAGGCATACAACCATTTGAAGTCTTGTATGGGCGGAAGTTTCGTACCCCCATTAGTTGGGATAAATTGGAGGAAAGGATCATAGTAGGACCTGAAATGCTTAAGGAAATGGAAGAACAAATGAGGGTCATTAAGAGCATATTGAAAGAGGCGGTAGACCGACAGAAGAGTTATGCCGACAAGAACCGAATTCTTAGATAGTTTGCAATAGGGGACAAAATGTTCTTGAGAGTTAAACCTCATAAAAGCTCTAGATTTCTTTTGGAAAGTCTTCCAAGTTGGCCCCAAGATATGTGGGACCATTTGAAGTCTTGGAAGTGATTAACCCAGTTGCTTATAGACTAGCTCTACCACCTGCTCTAGCTCGACTTCATAATGTGTTTCATGTTTCTTTGCTTAAGCCATATCATCCTGATGTGACTCATGTACTTGATTGGAAAACCTTGTAGGTACAGGATCCAATAGTGGTGCTAGTGGATCCCATTAGAATCTTGGATAGAAACAACATTAAGTTGTAGAGCAGAGATATTGCTCAATTTAAAGTCCAATGGGACCAGTACTCGGATGGCAGTGCTACTTGGGAGGATGCAGAAGAAATAGAACGATCCTTTCCACATTTTCTTTCTTGAACAAGAAACTTAATAATTTTGTTTGAAATTTTTTGGATTGAGATATTATGATATTTCATGCTTTAAAATTTTGATTGTGATGTTGAAATAGACATATATTTTTGATGAGATGTGGAAATATGCATGAATGTTCAAAATTTGATATGATGTTCTTTTATTTGACTTATTAGACATCGGGATGATGTCTCTTCCAAGAGGGGAAGGATTTCATAACCCAATTTTATTGTCTATTTTCATAATATGGTAAATTGAATTACTTAAGAAATTCAATAAAATATTAAATGGAGATTCTAGAATATTCAAAAATTGAATGAAAGAAGTTGACTGATATTGACTTTGTGAAATTTTGAACATTATTTTATATGTTACCAAGAATTGAATGTTATTGATCAATTTGCAAGTGCAAGTGTGTGCAATTGCAGGGTGATAGGTTGAAGGACGAGAACATAATTGAAGTAAGATTGTTTAGCCGGACCGAACAGTAAGCCAGTTGGAATCTAGGTGCACACACCACAAATGGCATGATGACTTGCATTTGAATTAAATTGAATATGTAAGAGAACATAATTCCTAACTAGAAGTGTTTCAATGTTTGAAAATAATGGCTTGTAGATTAAAATTTTTCTACTTAAACTTTGTGTTTGAAGAAAACGAAAGCGAGCATTATAAAGAAAATTCCTTTGTTAGTATAAACATGTATATATATAGATGCTCAAAATGAAAATTCAAGTTCTTGTTTTAAATGATAGTGCACGGAACTTATAAGCCATTACAAACAAAAAACTTATACAAGAACGCATATATGTATGTATGTATGTAAAATAAATACAAATACATACATATACATACAAATGAATATATATTCAAATTTATATTGAATTCAAAGTTGGTAACCGATATACTCTAATTGGACTGTCGAAATCAATGAAAAATATCAAGGAAAATCCATGATGGATGTGGTCTGCCGAAATGATAAAGACATTATTCAAAATTAGAGGGAAGCTATGGCAAGAAAATCCATAACAGCAACACCCAGCCACATGAAAGAATTTTTTTTCTAAATGTTTCCATTTTAGAATGAATAATAAGAAGGAAAAAATAGAACGAACTAGGAAGGAGATCGACCAACAACATAGAAAAAGCAGAGAAAGCTCAAAGTGATAGAAAAATTAGAGGAAAGCTTCATTCAAAAGCCAAATATTGAGGTAAATCAGATGCCTTTGAAAATATTTTGATTTCAATATCTTTTTTTTAGTAGTCACTACATTTTTGAAGCAAATTGGATAAGCACAGTAAAATGTATTCTTGTGACTAAGTGTACGGCCTTGAGCCAAGTACAGTGTATGATCGACCACCTCTTTCGAGTCGCGCGGCCTTACCCTGTGTTGCAAAGAAGTGTCTTTGATGGAGCCTCATCGGGTAGACCGAGGCTTGTTACCTTTATGGTGTGACTGCCATGTTAGCTCACATGGCTAAGTTAGCCATATTATGGTGATCATAATTATATTCCAATCAGATTTATTCATTCATTGTAACTGGTATTGTAGGGGATTCAAATGTTGAAATCAAGTGAGAGGGAGGTATAAACCCTGTGTTTACATTCTACACATTATATGTGTTTTCATTTATAATGTGTCACCCTTTCATTATCGGCTAGGTCGAATTGGTAAGAGGATTGAGTTTATTTCTTAATATTGAGATCAATGTTAGCATATAGAGGTCGCCATCAATTAGAGGATACGATGGAAAGATAAGGTCTAGTTTCATTTAAAAACATGAAAGGTATGATCTTCATGATCAATAGGTATTTTCTCTTGGAAATGATACAGAAAAGAGTTTGCATGTCAAACATATTTATGATATAGACCCAACAAGTTCTTTGGGTAAACTTGAACACGACCTGTAGTCGGTTGGGGAAAAGAATGAATCTATCATGTAATGGGAATTCATATTTGTGTGGCCAAGAAGGTTTTGAAATGGTCTTGAAAAGGGGCACGGGTTAAGAAAGAAACCCTAGGTAATCTTAGAGTTTAGTATGGGTGCCCAACTCCAAATCGATGAGTATGTCAAACCTGTTCTTTCCATTATAATATTTGCATAAATGCTCTTGAACTGTTAAATATCATTTATAAGGAACAATGGACATTCTGTTAACTTAATATGTCTGAGGAAACTTAAATGGCCTTGCCTAAAATGAGAGATGAGATAGCTATAGACAATACTTTTACTGGTAAATAGCATTGATATATCTTTGTTCATTGAGATAAAACTTCTTATGTTCTATTGGAAAATGATGATTTTGTCATTAATTCAAACTATTTGGTCTGAAATAGTAATGTAATGATGAAGACAGTGAAAAATATAATGTGAATGAAACTTTTTTGTTGATTAATTTATCATGGTAGCTAAAATAGCCTTGCTTAATAAACTGTTTTGTTGAAACGGCTTGAAATCGATGTAAGAAATGAATGTTCATAAGAAAACAACTTGTTTTATAACTGTTTAGTAGGAAACAGTACCTTTTCTATGTAAACAATGAATTTTCATATGTAAACATCTTGTTTTATAACTATTTAGTAGGAAGCAATACCTGTTCTATGTAAACAACGAATGTTCATATGTAAACAACTTATTTTATAACTGTTTAGTAGGAAACAATTTTGTATAAACAAACAATGTTCATATGTAAACAGCTTGTTTTATAACTATTTAGTAGGAAATAGTACTTGTTCTGTGTAAACATGAATGCTCATATGAAAGCAACAATTTTAGAATATCACGAATGTGAGAATGCAATAATGGTATGTGTGAAACTATTAGCATAGACTTGTTCTGATTTCCTTATTTTAACAAAGGAACGTCAAATGGAATACTATTTAAGATTGCAATCTGAATTAATGATTATTCCAAAACATATGCACAAATCATAACATAAGTAGGCACATATATGTGTATGCACATAGACTTTTTCTATGCCCAAACACATACTTGTGGCATACCGTCTTTTGTTTTTAGTACATTTTTAGAAAGGAAAATGCTTAAGATGATAAGTAGAAAATAGTCATAAGAATGATATGACTGATTGTTGAATTACTCTGTAAATCATAAAGTTGATTTTTGTTTAGAGTATAAATTAGTATTTTGTTTCTTCTTTTGAAGATATTTGTGAAAGAATATTTTAAATACTTGAACAGAACAGTGATACCTTAGTTGACTAGAGCACCTATGGATAGATGCTGCTAGAGGGTAGATAATTGTTATGAGATGTATAGGAGAAAGTTACCTTCTGGGATGGGTGTCGAAATAGAGTTCAGAGGGTATAGGTTTTTTTTACCATAACCTATTGTTTGTTGTTGTTGCAGCACATTTATTATGCTTGGACAAGCAATATAGTTCATTATGTATGTATGAATGAACTCTATGATTTCACTCTCTTCCATTCCTAGCATAGATCTTGAAATTTCTTTTCTAACTTGTAGATAGAAATTGCATGTTGATGTTTGGGAACGCACCAGATTCCACCTTGCAGATTGTTCTCTTGCTAAACTTTTTGTGCAAGGTCGGGCATTCTTCAAGTAGGAAGAATACCAGGGAAGCGTAAGATTTGTGGTTGGGTGGAAAAGTGCTTCAACCATGTTCTCATCCACTAGTGGAGGTGAGCATCCAAGAAGAACCTTAGTTTTTCACAATACTATTATAGTCTAAGATGTAACTTGATGTAATTCATTCTTGTACTCGATGTAATGTGTACAATGTAATGACTTTGTGGCCTTAGGAGCCAAGTCAAACTTGATATTGTAATTTTTTTTTTGAAGTGAATATAAGAATCTTTGACTCATTTTAAAAGGACATGTGTAGCTATGATTGACTTTAGCCACTAGTTGTCTTTTTAATTTGGAGTATATTCATGTGCCATTTACAATAATATTAATTAAGTAATAATTTTGAATGGGTTATTACAACATCTAAGTGCCAAACAATCTGATTTATAATGAAAAGGAGGACACATATAATTATATATCTTAACTCTATTACCCAATGGAAGAAAGGCACTAATCATCTCCATCCCCCAAAAAATTTCTTGTTAAAACCTTTTCTGTACATCTTAATTTTCAGTTGTAGGAGTAGCAGTAGTAGTTAGTTTTGAATCATCTATTTCAAACCCTCATGCCAATATGAAATAGAGAGAATGATTTAATGAAAAAAATTATGGTTATAAGAAGATGATTTAATTGAAAAAATTGTGAATCACACAAACTCTCCAAACTTGTATGAGGTTTCAATCTACTTGATTATCATCAGGCAATCCCATAGAATAAAAAATCATTGGTGATAAAGGTACATTCACCTAGGCATAGTAGAGCCCAAAGAGCGGGGAATTATAACCATCTTGGTTAGTTTCATTCGTTGGCTAGATCACTTGTTAGACTTGATCATAAAGCTTGGCATACTTTTAGGGTTTAACAATTTGTTGATTTGGGAACCAACAAATTGGTGACTTTGCTTGGGAAATAAGTGATTATCATTGGGAAGAGTCAAGAATCAAAGGGTATAAATCTAAAATTTGGTTCATATTTTGAAGTTCTGACTTGGATAAAGTTTTTTTGTAGTAGTGTTCAAGAAATATGTGAATGACTCTAGTGGTGGAAAAGACCCAGAGAATAGAATTCATTCCTCTTTGAAATAGGTGGTGACTCTTGTCAAAAAATCTCTATTAAATTATTATATGAGATCAATTGAATTTTAAATCAGAGAGGTTAAGTTTTAGACATCAAAGAATTATAGTTTCTCCTAACATGGATGGTAGGATATCCTTACACCAAGGTAACTTAAATAACTCATTGAATAAAGATAGAAGCCAAAATGGTTAGAAAAGAATAAGAATGGTTCAAAGTCTCCTCCCACTTCAAAAGTATCTACTAATAATGAAGGAGCCTCTGCAAATGCACCTGTAATCACTAAATTACATGAGAATATTTAAAATGAACAATGGAATGCCTCAGAACAACATTTTAATGCATATAATAATCTTTTATCTAGGATTGGATTATGTAGCAATGAAAAGTTTCCACCAATAGATTCTCACAATCTTCTTGAACAAAATAGCTTATACAAATCTATATTTCCATTTCAACCCAATCCTCAAAAGTTGAGAGAAATTGAGGACCACATGGATGAAGGAATAAGAAAGGTTGAAGCAAGAAGATATTATGAGGAAAGAATGGCTCGACAATATGCTAAAAATTTACAACGTAGGTCTGTAGAGAAAAAACCTTGAATGGTATGCTTTATTGATGCCCATGATGTTTCTACTTCAACAAGAGAATTGATTGATCAAGAGTTAAAAGAAGAGGTAGAACAAATTTTAGCACAAGTTGAAAGGATTAAGCTGATAAGGAAAAAAGAAGCATTGGCTCAAGAGCTGCTCCAGTTGAACACCTAACCTACTTCCAATATGTCACAATATAGACCTATCTGTAATCAGCTTGGATATGTGAATACAAGTGGTCCTTTAATCCCAAAAGTTCCCCATAATGCAATTGGAAGTCTTGGCAATACAAGTAATGCTCATCATACACATTAAAATTTTGTTGCACCACAAGTTTCAAATCCAATGAGTGTTCCAATGACTTCTCAGCCTGTGGGTAATGGTTACCCTATTCCTCCTGGTCAAGGAGGAGTAATATATCATAATCATGGACATAATCAATATACTAGGAACTATCAACATCAATGTCAAGATCCCCATCAAAATGTGCAAAGCAATGTGAACCATCTTGGAGGTGTTAACCAAAATGTGTAGCAAGATATGCATCAACACTAGCACCAACAAGGACCTCAACATCAACAATATCGGCCTCATCAAAGACAAAACCTATTTGCAAGGGGACCTATGAATATAGACAGATTTAGACAGCTTGATTTCTTTGGTATTCAAGGATACCCAAATGTAATTTGCTATGATGTAAGGAATGCAATCCCAAAATTTTCTAGGAACCATGATATCTCAAGGGAGGATCGCATAAGGGCATTTCAAACAGTCATGGAAAATTTTGATATACAACATGAGGATGTTTACATGAATTTGTTCATGTAGTCATTGATTGAGGATGTGAGAGATTGGTACAAAAATTTACCCGGTGCCTCAATTAGTTATTGGGCTGAGTTCAAGAGGTTATTTAATGAGTAATATGGGGATCATATCGACCCAAGGATTTCTCTACATGAGTTAACAAATATTCAGATGAGTTGCAATGAATTAGTTGCAAAATTTAACACTAGATTCATGAAGTTGTTCAATAGAATTCCACCTAATTTGAAGCCTACAAATCCTATGTGCCTAGTGTTCTACCTGAATACATTTGATCCAAAGACCAGTTATGAACTCAAAACAAGGAATCCATGTCCTTACTGAAGCAGTTAGAGCTTCTCTAAATAAAGAGAATAATAGAAAATCATCTGGAAAGATTGGTAGAAGAGATAAGGTTAAAATATTGCAAAACCCTCATGCCATCATAGGAATGAGAAACCTAGATTGCATGATATTCCTTACAAAACAAAATGGAAAGATGGGAGACCCTTGAATAGTGATCAGAAGTAAAATTTCAATAAAGATACCCCTAATCCATTAAAAATGCATGTGGCTAATATGGTGGAGAATACTTCATGGTGTGTGCCTTGTAATTTGCCTCATTTTCCTGAGTATTGTATAGTTTCACAATCGATCTTAGAAAATGAAGTACTATATTACCACACTATCAATATGTTGGCAATCAGACTTTATGAGGTAAATAAAGAATATTCATCTTTGGCGAATGATGGATTTGAGTATGATGTAAATAACCAAAGGTACAATGTTCATGTGGGTCAGAGGGAGGTGTTTTCTGATCAAGAGGATGACAGTGTAGGAAACCCTCCAATTAGCACTACAAAACCATAATCAAGCCAAATCCAATTAAGAAGACCAACTGAGAAATAAATAAAGGAACTCATAGTCGTTGTTGTGGCACAAGAAAAAATAATTACAATATCAGAAATAGAACTATAAATTTAGATCAAGGGACACCTGGGGGTTTATTTGTGAAAGATCAACAAGGTGATGAAAAGGCTACCTTAGGATTTCAGAAGAATGATGAAAATGGAAAGTCTTAGAAGGTAACTCAAAAGTATATGCCAAAAGAGGCAACAAGAAGTGATCATAACATAATAAGAAATGATCCTAAATAGCAGATGGAAGAGAAAAAATATGTTGAAGTGGAGGTGAGTAAAACATAACCAGTAGCAAATACACCTTCCTTTGACATAGAACATGCTTTATCTCAGATTAAATGTCATTTCCTTTGTTGGAAATGATGAAAGTTTATGAGTATAGAAATAGTGCAATGAAATTGATTTCAAATTTTTCAAATAAGCTTGAAGCTCAAAACAAGAATAAAGAAGAACTAGAAAATATTGAGAGGCATGTTAATAATTTCAAAGGAGAAACTATGAAAAATCCTGAGATCTACTTGGGAAACACTCAGACAAAAAATCTATCTCAATTTGATCCTTTCTATACCACATTATTAATAAACAACAAGTTGGTAAAAAATTCTATGATAGATTCAAGGGCAGCAATAAACATTATGCCCATGGCAATCATGAAAGAGTTGGGTTTGTGGGTTGATACCACATATGGAAAGTTCTATGCTATGGAAAATAGATTTGTTCTTATCATTGGGGTCATATGGGATGTGGAGTTAAAGTTGGCTTCCTATCTTGAAGCTACATATAAAATTGACATTACTGTAGTTGACATTCCACCATACTATGGTATGTTGCTATCAAGACAGTGGACCGTTGGAGTTGGAGGGAACGCTCAATTGGATCTATCATATGCAACTATACTTGTTAATGGGAAATATGTTAAGCTATACAAGGAGCCAGGGTTTGAACAAGTGGTAGAACATGTTGATCCCAACCAAATGAATTGCTTCTGTGATGTAGATTTGGGAATTTTTAGGATTGATCATTCACAACCCCAACTATAGAACATTGATCCAATTAGAAATGCAGTTCAATTAGATAAATCTGGTATTTAGAAAATGTATTTTGATGGTGCTTGTAGAAAAGAAGGTAATGGAGTAGGTGTTGTTTTCATTTCACCTAGAGGTAAGACATTTAATTACTCATTCTTGTTATCATTTGAGTGTACCAATAACATAGCAAAGTATGAGGCATTGCTGCTAGGTCTTAATATTGCCATCAAATATGGAATCAAGTTACTGACTATATATGGAGATTTTGAATTGATTGTTTCACATGTCAGATCTAGGTATGCCTCAAAAAATAAGAGGCTAAAGTAGTACAAACTTCATGTATGGGATATTGTGGAGCTTTTGATGCATTTTCCATTGAATAGATAGAGAGGTCAAAGAACCTGATGGAAAATTTCCTTGCAAATGTTGCTTTGAAAAGGGATAATATCACATTGGCAAGCATCTTAGAAATAGAATTCAAAACTAGACCTTTTATCCCTGACAATGTTTATAACTAGAGAGTGTTTAATGATGATAATGATTTGATAAAATGTCTTCATTGTATAGACCAATATGATTTCCAATAGATAGATTTTAATGCTTTTGTTGAAAAGGTGGATGGTAAATATACCATCTCTGGTCAGGAGGTTGTACAGCTAAAAACAAAAAAAATCCCAAAAGATCTGGTAGCCCTAGAGAGAGTCCTTGATGGGAATGATAGGTCTCTCTTGAAGCAGGCACCAATCAACCAAGAAGATATTGAAGAAGTTGTAATGTCGCAAAATTGCACCTAGGGGTGATTCCACATTTTAGCACTTTGCCTAAGCATTTAAATATGACTAAAGCTACTACTCCCTAATTGAAAAAGGAACAATTGAAATATAACTGATTTTATGGCTTTAACCACTAATAGTCATCAATTTTGCACATTAGGTATGAGGTGGATATTATCATGCTCTTCTCATGCACTCAAACATCTTCATACATTTTCCATGATCCCCTTCACATATTTGGTCTTCTATATATCATCCATATGCTTGCAAAATACAAATTCAGTCGGCCTTAAACAAGAAATTATGAACCTTGTAGCATGTTGACCTACATCTTGATTGGTGGTATACAAAAATGATAAAACATTATTTACATCTATTCCAAATGAATTGACATGACCCATACAACATCTTAAATCAATCCTTAAACTTTGCTCACACTTGAATTAGTGTCACACATCATTAATATACCTTAGTCAGCCTCAAAAAATACATAACTTCACAAAGATGACTTGAAGCAACTATGCAGAGTTGGAAACAAGAAATATCTCCACGCACTTCATACCTCAAAAACCATGAGACATGTAGAGTGTCCACACAAACTCATACAACATAAATACACAATATTTTGATGGTGCAAGTATTCAAACATATGTTCTGATGAAGATAAAGCATCTGGAAACAACTATATCAAATTGACACTTGAAAACTGAACTTGTGGAGTGCCATAACACTTGAAACTTCAATATATCATGCAATGTCATTACTGAGTATGTCCTCAAATTCTCTTGGCCAAACCTTTACATCCGAAGGAATGCGGAGCATTCCAACAAACCTTCATAACCACTTTTCTCTACCATAACACAAACTAAAACCCTGACACTTGTAACTTTCACTGCAAAAGGAATAATGATCTAAAAACTTGGATATAACTCCTTCACATTTCCATGAGCTTAACTTCTAAACTACAAGACTAAATCTTGCTTTATTGAAGGATGCAGACCAAAATACTGTGACTTTGTCTTAGAGAATGCACTATGAATGCCTTAGATGAAACTTTTGCAACCTATCACTAAGTGTGATACACCAAACTAGAAAAATATCATTGTAGGCATATGAAAAACAAATTAAGACATGTGTACCCAAATCCACATCATACTCAAGCAACATTTTTATTACTAATCTTCCATACACTACAATGTTGACTTGCACCATTAGATATATCTACATATTAGCAATCTCCAAAGCATATACAATCCTAGGAATACTTTTGACATCAATGGAAACCAAGCTAATCAAGCTACAACAGGTGCTTAATTTGGATATTTCTAAGGCCTATGATAAAGTTTCTTGGTCTTTTTTTTGTTGTTCTGCAAAAGTTTGGTTTTAAAGGAAGGATCTTAAAGCTTATTAAAAGCTTGTGTTACTGCTCCTAAATGCCCAATGTTAGTAAATGGTGTTCCTAAGGGGTTATTTTCTTGTGGAAGAGGTCTTAGACAAGGTGAACCTTTATCCCCCTACATGTTTATTATTGTGGTTGAAGTTCTAGGAAGAAATCTTAAAATTTTGATTAATGATGGTTTGTTGAAAGGGATTAAATCCACCTCTTCTTTGCCACCCTCTTTTCACCAGTAGTTTATGGACGATACTATCATTTTTGGAGCTACCTCTATGGTGGAAGCTAATTATCAAAAATCTCTCCTAGATGATTATGCTAAGGTGTTTCGTCAATCTATCAATTACAATAAAAGCATGCTCTACTTCTTTAATACTAACGCTCCTCTTAAAGAAATATTAATGAGAAATTTTGGTTTGTCAAATGGTTGACCCTCCTGCTAATTATTTGGGGTTTCCTTTATCTACTAAGAAACTTTCAAATAATTACTCGAATAGTATATTGGAAAATACAAAAAAATGGTTGATTAGAAAGGGAAACTGCTAAGTCAAGTTGGAAAACTTCAATTATTGAAAGTTTCTTTACAAAATATCCCAGTTTGTATTATCTTTCTTTGTTTGAAATACTAGATTATATGGCTAATATAATATAACATATTCAAAAGAATTTTTTGTGGCCTGGTATTGAGGAGAAAAATAGGATTTCCCTAGTTATCTAGGAAAAGGTTTGTAATTCTAAGAAGCAAGGTTGGTTGGGTATCAAAATATTGCAATGGTTTTATAAATCCCTTCTAGTTAAGGTGGGTTGGAACTCCATAGAAAGTAATAAAGTTTGAGGTATTATTCTTAAAGCTAAACATATGAATAATAAGGATCAGTGTTGCTTCTTAACTTCCTTTGATATTACTCAAGGTTTGGTTGTTTGGAACAACCTACTTTAAGTTAAAAATATTGTTAAGCAAGGTATGTTTTGGAGAGTGGGAGATGAGAAAAAAATTAATTTTTGGAATGACCCTTGGCTTGATAGTCATATTGTGTCTTCATTTCAAAATGTTGATCATATTAAAGAGTTGCTTGTTAGAAAAAAATTATGAAAACCTTCACAAATATATTGATTGGAATGGTCATAAGCCTAAGTGGAAGATTTTTGGGAAACAAATTGCTAGAGGAAGAATTTTCAAAGGTGGAAGGAAGCAAAGACAGTATGAGGATATTGAGCAGTTAGAGAAGATAATTGGAGATTGTTAGTTTTTCTCCTTGAATAAAAAAGATGAATGCATTTGGGTAAGGCATCCTTCTGGCTCCTTCTCTATTAGTTTTTCTTATTCTCTAGTGGTTAATCAGAATGGGGATCCTTCTTTTAATTGGAATATTGTTTGGAATAATAGATTATTTCCTAAGGTTAACTGCTTTTGGTGGGAAGTTGTACACAATATTTCTATTGACAACCTAAACAAGGGAGGCTTCTAGTTGGTTATTAGATGCACTATGTGTTACAAGGAGGAAGAAATTGTTGACCATATCTTTCTCCACTATGACTTCTCAAGAGAAGTTTGGGTTGAGGTGTTGCAAAATCTTAGTTTTGATTAGATCTCTCATATTTCCTTAAGAGAATTTGTTGTCTCTTGGTATGGGAGTTCCCCTTTCTCACATAATGTGATTTTTGAAATTTGGAAGCAAATTTCTCCTTATGTCTCCTAGAGTTTATGGAAAGAAATAAATAATAGGATTTTCAAAGAAATTTCAAAAAATAGCAAAGAAGTATTTCAAAGTACTCAACATAATTTGAAATAAAATATTAATGCTTTGAATTTTGGTTATGTTAATAAGATGCCTTCATATATAGAATTAAGTATTAAACAAAATTGGGGGGTTAGCCAAGATCTGACTAAGGTCAACTGAGGAAAACATCTCTTAATGAAAATTGCTTGATAAGGGTTGGATGAAGCTTAACTTTGATGGATATTCAAAAAGAAATCCAGGAGATGCTACTCCTAGAGGAGTTATAAGGGGCAAGAAGGGGTTCTTGATTAAGGGATATGCTAAAAAGATTAGTAGAAGATCCAATAATGAGGAAAAAGCTATTGCTATCTAGTGGGGTATAATAAGGATGAAGGAGAAGGTTTTTTCATAATTTAGAGATTGAAGGAGATGAAAAAAAAAATTATTCAAATTTTGAAAGGTAATATGATATCTCCTTCAAAGATAAGAAATATGATGGATGACTGCAGAAGAATTCTTATAGATTTCTCTCAAATTAAAATCAATCATATCTACAGAGCAGTCAACTCGATTGCAAATTTTGTTTCCAATTAAGGGTTGAATTGGAAATATTGGAATGATTGGTTGCATTTTGATCTCCCAAGCAAAGTGAAGGAGGTAGTGTCAAATGAAAAAAAAACTTGAATTATTCCAAGTAAGCTAAAAATTAGATTTCCCTCTTTAGGGTTGAAGGGTGATGTGTCCATAAAAAAGAACCTAGCCACAGTCTTGTGAAGCGTTGATGTAGAATATCGAGATATGGAAATTATTTGAAAAAGGGGGTTGTTTCCCTTTCTTTAAGGCCATGAAAGGGAATAATGACAAATTTACCTTTGAATTTGTCAATTCCTAGTAGCAGGGGGGTCATGACTATGGGGGGAGTGAGTTTCCAAGTCATGGAAGAATCAATCCCTAAAGTGGCTGGTCTACAATGTGATGTTTTGAGAATCCAAAAGAGGAGTAATGACAACTATGAGAAGTATATTGATTTTTTCTTTGAAAATGGGGAAAATATGGTGAAATTCCATAATGGATACAGTAGAGAAAAATTATCAACACCATGGACCCTGGTGGGTCTCCACATTATGAAATATTTTACTTTGGAAGGGAGATTACAAACAGTTCATGGTTATCACTTTCCTATTTTAAACCATATTAGGCATGTTCATAGGATAAATATTCATTTTTATTTGTTTCCCTCCCTTGAGAAGTGTATTGTGGGTGGGGTCTATCCCCCCTTAGCACCAGGGCTTAATAATAGCCCTTTATAAAAATTTCCTATCAATGGCACCTAAGTAAAATCTTGTTCTTAGGAAAAACAATGTGAAGATCCAAGAAATTGAGTCCCCTCTTACCTCTACAAAACTTTTGAAAGGGAGCACTAGCTCGGTTACCAAATCTGAGGGGAAGAATGGCACTAAAAGTAAGGAGGGGTCTTCAAGGCCTCATGATAACTCTAGCCTTTCTTTGTTGGAGGATCTTCTTATCATTACCTCGGATAAGAGGAAAGGGTCTGTAAAAACTAGTAGCAAAAGCTCTCTAATTTCCTAAGCCAAAATATGCAAGGAAAGTGAGAGTTTGGATACCCTACCTGTTACCCGTATCCAAAGGAAAGCTCCTCTTCCTATTAAGACTAGAAAAGGAAAAAATAAGAAAATTAGCTCTGCTATGGAAGAGGGGGGGGGCCATTAATATTTTTGATGTTGAAGGTGAGTTAAGAGCTATTAAGAACCTAGAGAAGAATAGCTTGATTTATTTTGGGGGTCAAAGGTTTGCTAGGTTAGCCAAATCCCCTTCTTTAGGTAATTTGTTGGCTACTAAAGGTAAAAAAGTTGTTTCCATTTCAGATAAGGAAGAGGAATCCTATGATGATGAGGAATTCCTCCTTCATTCTGAGGAAATCTCTGAGAATGGCAACCCTATTGAGGACCAGGAGGAGTATTTGCAGATTGATGTTGAGGAGGAGCAATGTGAGGATGTAGAGGAGCACTATGATGATGTTGAGGAGAAATGTATGATGAAGAGAAGGATGAAGATGAAAAGGACACTGAAGATGAAGGTGAAGAAGAGGATGAAGAAGAAGGAAATAAAGAAGATGGAAACCTAAAGGAGGATGAAGAGTTTATCTCTGCTCCTTTGGACAAACAAAAAGAAGAGGTTGAGAAGGGCGATACAAATGACATAATAGAGTGTGAGGACTTGCTCATTTCTATTAGAATATAATGAGAGGCTTTCCAGATGAAAGTGAAAGAAATGGAGAGTAATATGAACAACAACAAAAATTATGACAAAATGCAAAGAATAGAATCGACCCTCTAGAATATTATTTTTGTTATTGAGGGAATTATGATGAAGGTTGTGATGGGGACTATCAAGTAAATCCAAAATCAATAAACAATGGAAGAAACGGGGAAAGGAAAAAGACCCTCAATTGGTTAAAGCCAACAATAAGAAGGGGAAAAAGGTCTAGGTCAAAGAGGATTGGGAGGAGTCACTTAATGCTCTAATGGATAATTGGAACCTGGTCAAATAGCTTTCTTTGGCTCCTCAGTGTCGTTTCCTTCATGTTGTTTTTGGTGTTGTTTCTTGTTATGTTGGTTATCCGGCTTTTTATGTGTTGTTCTAGCAGGCTTTCATGCCTCTTCTTCGATTTTCTTCTTCTTGTTTGCATTGCTAATGTTTTGAACTTTGGGATCAAGCCCCTTTCCCTGCTAATTTAATTAAAAACATGAAATATTAACAATATTATACATAAATGTGATGTTAGTGTATCTCACTATTATAAATTAATATCTAATGTTAATGGACATAGTGAAATTTGGAAAGCACCCAAATTACCAATCTATGCTCAATATATTTGTGAACACATATCCATTATTTTTATCTGATTAGATTTACTTTCACAAATGATAAAATCATAGCTATTCATCTATATATATATACTTATATAAAAAGTATTTAAAAAACCCAAGGTGAGAATTTTATTTCCCTGTGCATATAAATCATTGAATTTCTACTTATGTAACTCTAAAAACCTTAGACCAAAAGAAAATTAAGGTGAAGCATGTGTATGTTATTTATATTGATTTAAAAGGACCCCAACCCTAAGATATATTATCTCAAGATAATTGAAAAAATCCCATCTGCCCTCGAATACTTAGGGGTATATTTCTATTCATATTATTTTATTTAAAAAATTCCAACATGAATGAATATGGTATAGAATATTCCACTTAGTGAATCCCCCATGATAGCTGACACAATATTGTCAAAGAAAAAATCTACAATGTCTTTTTTAAAATCTCAATGAAGTTCCATCATACACATCATTACTATTCACCAAGAACTTGCTTTCACTAATAGTGTCTTCTAATGCTAATCTTGATGGGTTTGGAAAAGAACACAATTTAGATTGATCAAGATTGAATACTTAGGGGTATATTTGTATTCATGATCCTTATCTAACAAACTTCAACTTAAATAATATCTTCCACCTAGTGAATCCTTCATGTCATAGACATGCCCACAAAGGTAATGAATATGGGCTAACTTAATATTGCCAAAGGAGAATTATAAGGGTCACTTTCAATATTTCAATAGTATTGCATTGCATACATCATTACTACTCACCAAGAACTTGTTTTTACCTTCGATGTCTTCTAATGATGAACTTGATGGGTTGAGGAAAGGACAAACACAATTAAGATTGATCTACTACAATATATTGCCCAAATTGTTTGAAATAGTTTGGATTGGATTCCCCTTTATTATTAAAAACATTGTACTCTTTGTTGCTTTGGGGTTTGGTCCATGAGAGTTGAAGGAAAGGAAATAGGTCAACAAAAGACAAAAGGAAAAAATATCCATACTCCTCTCCTTTCTTATTTGATTGGAATATTTTTCACACCTTTCCATTCATATTTATTATATTTTTCTCAAACTTCACATTTTGTTTTGTTAGTGATACAACCCTTTCTTTGTATAATAAGTTGTGAAGATGGAAGATTAATCAAATCAATTAGGCTAGGAATCAACTAAGAAACAAAGCAATTGATCTAACTAAGCCATATTCTAGTGAAATTCTTGCAAATACTAAGAAAGCTTAAGGAAAATATGAAATATCAAAAGTTAACTCAATTCAAAAGCCTAATTAATAATTGCAAACCTCATCCCATAGGGGGATTAGTGTTGGATTTGATGTGGAGTTTTTAGTCCCAAGCCTAATCTATATTGAATGATGCAAAGCTTCAAATGGTTGATGGAGTAGTAACAATGGTGATTCACAAATGGTAATTGATATCAAAAAGTGATTGTAAAATTCAATATAATATAGTTGCTCAAATTCTTGTGAATAGAAATTCATGTAAAATGAATACTATTTATAGGCTTTTTGAAGGAATCAATGACTAAGATCGAATTGGCTAATCAATGGATAGAATTGAAGGAGGAGAAATGGCATGGATCAAAGATCAAATCAAAGGATAAGATTGCTCAATGACATGGATCAAAGATATTAATAAAGGGCTCAAATTGTTTGAGGAAAATACAAATCCCTTGATTTTAGGAGCATGGGAGAGATAATTCCATTTGGAGGGAAAATTTTGAATTCAAATTGGAAGAATATTCCATGAAAATATTTTTTGAATGATTGGAGGAAATTAGAAGAAATTAGTAATTGTGCAAGTGTAATGCCCAAAACTTAACAACTAAATTATAGCTAGGGACATAACAAGAATACCAAAAACTTGGCCAATTCTCAACACAAGATCAACTCATGATGTAAGTTTTCAAGAAAATTATGGGGGAACCTAAGGGGCCAGACCTAATTCCTCAGGGGCTCATCTCTGATGGCCTTGCCTACGTACGTGCAGCGCAGAGGAATCGTAGTTCGACAACTTGAGTCACTTCAACTCATATTTGAATAACCATTAGTAACACATGACATCCATGTTTAACTCACAATTGATTTCACAAGGATATAGTAAATGCATAGAAAAAGACAACAATGGACCTAAATCAACTTTAGTTTGGTCAATAGCAATGTTTATCATCAAAGCTCAAATCACAAGATACTATATCTAAGAGTTCACACAAAAGACCATCACTGACCCACAACTATAGAGTGTTCTCAAGAAAATCTCAACAAGGAACATATGCATTGACTCTCCTGGTGATCTCATTTGAGAGCAATAGAATGGGTGGACACAGATTATGTAAATAGGACAAACAACACTCATTAACTCCAAAAGAATTAAGCACAAAACATCACTTAGTTTGCATCATATTTATTCTTTAATCATAATTGGTGAAGCAAATCTAATCAAGAAAGAAAATTTGATAATAAATTGATCATATAATTCACTTAACAATATTTAGCTTGTCGATCGCAGTGAGACAGGGCAACATTTAAACAATAATAACTTTTACATCTGACGTCCAAATTTTAAAAGTCAATATGTTTCGGAAAGGTGGAGTAACCAAAAACAAAACCCAGAAAACATTTAGCAATTTTCTAAACCACGTGTGAGCAGTTTTTTCTGCAACACAGCTCACTAAACTAACCAAAACAACAGTTAACAATCATAACATAGAGGTATATTTCTGGTTTATCATAAAGACATAAATATGTCATATTATAGATATTAGATTTTCGTTTTACCTCAACCTGAAAGAATCTAACTGATCTTTTTATGGACTATATATTTCATACGAAATCCAGATAAAATGTGAAGTAAATTCAACTCATGTTACAACTATTGTTAAGGGAATAATTCATGAGCCTAAATAAATCCTATTACCTTACTGGTAAAGATTATGAGAGACAATCATAAATTTAGGAATAACAAAACTCAAATGGATCGATTAAAAGGACCTCAATCTTCAAGTATCGCCATGTTCAATTCAAGGAAAAATGACATGGAAGGATCACCTTTATATAGCTGTGGAATAAAAATATCTTTCCTGTAAAAGCTTGATTACCAAGAAGGATCTATGAAATGAAAGATATGACATATATTCAGTTGATAATAAATATCATAAACTAGTTAATATTAACAATCTATAGTTGATTATAATAACTGAATTCATGAAGTTAACAGTATATTTAGTGGTATAGACTGATTTCTTTTTAATAGTGTGTCTGGTTTTAGTTAATAATGGACAGTATACATTGTCCAATTCATAAGGGATCATACATATTCGTTATTTGTGCCTTACAAGGCTATTTCAAGAGTTGCATAGTTTTTTTTTTTTCCTAAAGTCAAGGAGCCAAGAGTAAATAAAATTTCCTAGATAAACAAAAGATTCTCAGATTTCAAATATTAAGATTTTCCAAAGCTCATTAAAAAAAAATGTGATCTACGTTTGCAACTGACTACAAAAGCTTGAATTGTTTGAACCAAAATCTATATCTAGAAAATATGTTCAGTATTTACCAGATTGATTCCTAAAATCCGAATTGTATTGTAAAAGTATATTATAATTTTATTATTTATTTATTTTTTTGTATGGATAAAGTTTTGGATGATGTTAAAATAAGGTAATGCTTTTATTTATTCACTTTTATATTGATGCGCCAAAATTTAGAATATTGTCGTAGCCATTGTTTAATAGTTTTGGATTCATGTTTTTTTTTACAACACCAAGTTATAGTAAAATTAAGTAAATAACTAATCTACCTTCCATTGGATGTTTATTCATTTTAACAATAGTTTAGCCTTAATACTCTAAGAGATCGTCTAGGAAGATTCATTAGTAACCAAAGATTTGTGAGGAAAGAATAGTCACTATAATTTTAATTTTATTTCATTCAGGAATAAGGTTGTATGACAATAATTATAGTAAAGGTTGAACTACACATGAAGTGTCCTAGTTATGAAAACCAATTACTTAACAGATATTATTCTCCCAAATATACATTTTCTATGGTGCTTATATAAAAAGGTCTTCTTAGCATTAGAGATAAGAACTACACAATATGGAGACAATAAAAATCGAAAGATATACAAGAATCTATAAAATATTGACTATTCATAAATGCAAATGGAGACATATTGCAAGCTATTGATTATACTTGCATTCAATATAGGATGTGTACCAAGTGGCCTTACAGCAAGTGGAGGGAATTAAGACTTTTAATTAAACAATTAGAAACCATTTAACCAAAAGGGGAAATGTGACATTTAATTAACAATTTATATTATTTAATCAAATGAGAAGACTTAGGAAATTTAATTAAATAATTTGCATTATTTAATCAAATGAGATGAAAATTAGTGTGAAGGGGGTGAATTAATGAAACAATGTTAATTGTGTAATTAATAGGAGAAAATGGTGAATTTAATTAAACAAATGACATTATTTAATTAAATATATGAAATAGGGTGAATTGGGAAAGAAATGGTGTTAGTAATTGAAATCGTGATGTGTGACATGATCAGGACATTTTTAAGTGTCTACATAAGCATTGCTTTGTTCGTGATTCTAACTTGGATTTTAACCCTTTTTAAATGCATTAAGCATTGTGCCTATCCAAAACAGTTAAGAATGTTGTGGTGAGAAAACAATATCCAATACAGTTAAGAATGTAAGCAATGAAAATAATCTTTTAAATCTTATTCAGGGCACCGACTTCACAATCTTTACAGGCTTTGTGCTTTCTCGTGTGATATTTATGCACCACTCTAGTTTTTTGGGTATGGCAAGGGACAACAATATAATGGCATCAAAATTCAATTTTATGCATTCCTATAGTGTATCACATTCAATATTTAATAATTGAAAACCCCATCCCATTGGGGATTAGTGTTGGATCTAATGTGGAGTGTTTAGTCCCAAGCCTAATCCATAGTGAATGATGCAAAGCTTCAAATGGTTGATGGAGTAGTAACAATGGTGATTCACAAATGGTAATTGATCTCAAAAGGTGATTGTAAAATTCAGTATAGTGTAGTTCCTCAAATGCTTGTGAATATAAGTTCATGTAAAACCAATAGTATTTATAGAATTTTTGAAGGAATCAATGGTTAAGATCAAATTGGCTTATCAATGGATAGAATTGAAGGAGGATAAATGGCATGGATCAAAGATCAAATCAAAGGATAAGATAGCTCAATGAAATGGATCAAAGATATTAATCAAGGCTCAAATTGTTTGAGAAAAATACAAATGCCTTGATTTTAGGAGCATGTGAGAGATATTTCCATGTGGAGGGAAATATTTGAATTCAAAATGGAGGAATATTCCATGAGAATATTCTTTGAATGATTGGGGGAAATTAGAAGAAATTAGTCAATTAAGAGTAATTAAGAAATCACTTAATTGTGCAACTAGAGGGAATTGAGACTTTTAATTAAACAATTAAAAATCATTTAAGCAAAGGGGAAATGTGACATTTAATTAAATAATTTACATTATTTAATCAAATGAGAGGACTTAGGAGATTTAATTAAATAATTTGCATTATTTAATCAAATGATATGAAAATTAGCATGGAGGGGGTGGATTAGTCAAACATTGTTAATTATCTGATTAATAGGAGAAAATGGTGAATTTAATTAAATAATTGACATTACTTCATTAAATAGATGAAATAGGGTGAATCAAGATAGAAATGGTGTTACTAATCAAAATTGAGATGTGTGACATGATCAAGACATTTTTAAGTATCTACATTTTTCCCCTCTTTCAAGTGAGGTACTTGTTGCATTGCTTTGAAGAACTAATACTACTTAGGTTGATGCTACTTAGATCAAAATTTAAAAAGAAAATTGATTTTTTTGGATGCCCCATTGTGCCCCAATAGACGACAAAATGTTGTTTTGTTTCCCCCTTGAGAGATCGAGCGAAAAAATTGACTTTTAGGTCAAGCTCATGACAAAGATACGGGAGAGGTTTGGTTGGGAAGAAGACAAAGAATAAGTCTTAAGATGCTAATGGAATGACCATGGCAGGTTGTAAAGCTCAAAAATGGATATACCAAACTAAAACCCTAGCTTTGGAAATGCATATATGCGAATTTAGGTAAATTTGAAGCTCATTTGCACACTTTTCTTTGAGAATTTGAGAGATCTTAGAGAGATTTTGTGAGATTTGCAGCAGAGCACCTGACACTATGGCACGTCATGTACTTCCCCCACACTGCATAGATCGATTCCATGAGTTCCAATGAAATTAGCAAACGCAGAACCACCAGTATGTACCCCAAAAAACTTTCCTTGCGTGTACTTTTGTGTAATGAAATGTAGGCTAGATTAGGGAAAACAAAGGCATCATTGTTTGGGTGATGCTTTTGAAACCCGACACGACGCCTTTGCATTGAGGCATCGCTCATTATAAGCATATGCATTGGAGTTTCGAAATACATCAACTCTTTTGCTTTTGGTAACATGGTTCTGCAGAACTATAGAGGCTTGCCTTTGTTGTGTGACGCTAAAATGGTGACACTTTTGTAGTATAGCTACGCTTATGCATTATGGCAACGCTATTGTTAAATAGTGATGCTTTTACTAAGTGACAATGTGATGCCTTTGCAATAAAGGCTCACTTTTGCATTTTTAGGGGTTCTGAATTAGAATTTTTCTAGTTTTTAGCAAAATTGATGTTGTGTGTGTTGTGCATGCAGGAGGTCTTCCATCCATTGCTTTCACGAGAGAGGGGACCATAGATTTTAGAGCAGATAGTCGAGTTGGGAGAGTTTGACATTATGTTTCTTAGCGTGGTTGGACCCTATCATATTGCTTACATGTCAAATATTTAGACACAATGGTGGTTGCACTCATAGAGCAATGGCACTCTAAGACCTCATCATTCCACCTCTTGATAGGCAAGGCTAGAGTGACTTTCGAGGACGTCTGAAGCATACTCAAGGTACCGATCCACGGTGAGAGGATCATTTATGATGTAGACTATGGGCTTGAGGCTATGTTCAAGGTACTAGGGGTTGATGATCTTCAGTTGGAGGGAGGTCAGATTGACTTGCGACAATTCATTGGAGTCTCCAAGGATCTCGCACTGGTTATTGGAAAATCATTATGGGAGTCCTTATGCCTGACAGGAGGAGCAGGTTGTTCAACCCAAGATGGGGCTTAGTGCTACAGAGGATCATGGAGGATGTATGTGTATACACGTGGGGTCCATGTATCCTGGCTAATTTATATCATGACATGCACTAGGTGGTGTACATAGATAGTGCCAATATCTTAGCCAGAGTCACATTACTACACATTTGGGCCTAAGAGTACAATGCGGTGCTTCGTCCAATTATTGCATTGAGAGATATTGATGAGGAGGACTCAATTGCATACCAATACGTGGGTATGACCACTTTACATCATACAAGGGTTGCAGATGTTGCATACTGGTGACGAGTCATAGATGAAATGACTTAGTTCTGATGGAAGCCATGGATTCAGGCACATTCTTGGGATGACAACGTGACTCATCTTTTTTATTGTAGATAAAGCTATTGGCTCCAAGGTCACAGCATTCACATCATAGAGAGATACCTACTTGATCAGGTGGCTCGTCAATTCAAAGATCAGCAAGATACTCCGAGAGATGGATATCGGATTGTGTATGCCTGCACATACAGGGAGATTGGAGAGTGGTTCCTGCAGATGTTTCCCGAGACTGCTATAGATGATTTCAGATAGCTGATTCCGCTACCATGGGTGTATGTAGGCGGGCTAGATTATCCCAGCACTACTCCAGGTTATGATGCCTAGATTGCACAACATAGGCCAATCAGATTGACAGATCTTATTGGAGTAGATGCAGGGGGTCGATGCCAAGGAGGCAGAGGTAGAGGTTTAGGCAAAGGCCGAGGACAAATTTCGAGACAGGTGTCGAAACAGCTACCAGGATGGGTACCACAACAACCTCCAAGACCACCACCTCATGGTCCACCACCTCTCATGCCACAACAACCACAGATTGGACCTGTTGTGTTTCTTGATCCATAGTTACAAATAGTTTCATAGGAGCAAGACAAGAGGACAGTTGAGTGAGACCATGCTCGGGCTGAGAGGGACACGACCATACATGAGAGAGATACCGCTCGGTAGGAGCGTGATACCTTCAGATAGGAGTGAGACCTAAGCCACACAGAGAGATATTAGGAGAGACATCAGATACAACAAATAAAGTTGCAGCTAGTGCAGGAGACTACGTGTAGATAGCAGCTAGAGGCCTCCTCTCAGGGACAGGGTACCATGGTTACAGCAACTCTCTACAGTCAAGCTATGGTTGAGGCATCATACTATCGGATGATATACTATTCGCAGGTTCCTCCCCATAGATGTTGGTCAGATTACTCGCACATGAGTGCCTTAGCACTGAGTCGTTTAGCAAGTGGGCCCTCAATTGGCCAATCAGGATGAGCAGGTCCATCAAGTGGACACCAGCCACCTCTCAAAGAGGACCAAGGGAGCAAAGGATAGCCCCTTGTACAGATATAGACATTTTTGATGTAGCCCTAGTTATTGATGTATACTCATTCACTGGCTCTTTTTTTATAGTCTCGTGTATATTTTGATGTATATCACACGCTTTGATATGTATCATAAGTCGTTTTATATATATATATATATATATGAGATGATCGGATGTGGAAGTTATACTTATGCTGTCTTATTTTATGCTCATGCTTATGTGATGTATGGATACATTATGGATATAGATGTTTATGAGATGCATATATGATGGATGATGATTATGCTTATGATATGATGTGGATAATCCATGTGTATATGATATGATATGATATGATGCATGTAGGATGTATGCTATGAGATGTAATGATATGAATGGTCTCTTTTTTTTTTATATTTTCTCATGACATGTGATGATTATGCAGGATGTATGCTATGAGATGTATGTTATGAAATGCATATTGACGGTTTGTGGATGCAGGATGGATGCATTTATATATTATTTTTATTGTATGTCATGATACCAGGTTGGAAATGTTAGCATGGACAGAAGTAGAAGAATGAGATGAATATTGATTAGCCTTTATTATTTATTGAGATTGATTCAAAACTCAAAAAAATCTATGATTATTCGAGACTTTATTGGATGTGTGATGAGATAGGATGATAACGTTGAACGTGAATTTGCATCATAGCGCTCCTTATTTTTATATAAAATAGACACATTACCGAATTATTGCAAACTAAGATGACATATATCCAATGCATGGAGTTTGACTCTGTGGAAAGCTGATTAAGATTCATAGCGGTATACGACATATGGAAACCTTTTTGATCATGTGAGAGAATGAAGCCATCAAAGTATGGAGACTAATACACAAAAGGTATGAAGAACCTGATTAGCCATTTTGTTACTTGAGACTACCCTTGCACATGCAAGGCAAGTATTTGTCAAGGTTGTATAAAAATATTATCCAACAAGCATAGCAAAATGAAAGCAATGATCAATGCCCCATTCCTTTCTCTATAAACCCTTTTGTTGACATCATTAAGAGGTCATTGAAATGGACCAATAAGATAAATCATCAGAAAAGATCAAAATAAACAAACTGTCAATGTTATTCATATCTCTTGCCAAAGGATGTGATTAAGGTGATTTCCAATGACGATGTCCATCATAGGAAAGATATATCCATAGGACATGTTATTAGATGTTGATTAAATCTACCTGTTTGATAGGTCATTGATATAAATGTTAAATGGTGTGTTTAACCATGATCAAGACTTAAGATTTTTGTGTTTAAAGTTTTGTGTTTCGTTGATTGTTGTACCTTTTTCCATTTGTATTGTCAAAGGGAAAAGGTGACAATCAATTTATTATGGGTGAAAGTTTTATTACGAGTGAAAGTGAGATGGGATGGGTGGTTTTATTTTTCAAATACTTCAATGTTTTTTATCTTTTGAAATGTTGAGGCTATTTTTGAAGTTTTGAAGTTATTTGAATGTTTTGAGTTGTTGAGTATTTGAGGTTGTTTTGGATTGTTTTGGATTTTGAACGTTTTCTAAATGTTTTTATGTTTTTCAAGGTTAGACCAAGACAACAAGACCTAAGGGGAAAAAGACCTAATTCCTCAAGGGCTCATCGGAGATGGCCTTGCTACATACATGCACAGAGACAACGTAGTTCGACTGACTTTAACAAGACAATTTATTGTGACGAACTCCTAAAAGACTAACCTAGGCCTCAGGGGCTCATCGATGATGACCTTTCCTACGTACATGTGTAGAGGCAACGTAATTCAACTATATACATGTATTATATTTTGATGTTTTCAACCTGTTTATAGGTTTTGACTTGATTTGGATGTTTTGGGATTTCAATATGTTTTGAATGTTTTTGGGACTTTGAAACTTTACAAATGTTTTGATGTTTTTGGATTTTGAAACTTTACAAATGTTTTGGAGATTTTTGAAATGTTATGAATGTTATTGAGATTTTGAGGTGTTTCAAATGTTTTTTTGGATTTTTGAAGATGTTTCAGATGTTTTTGAATTTTCTAAGAATGATACCTAGATTACGATGTCGATGTCACTTTGTGAGATATATTGGGCATGGATCAAGAATTATTACAAAGCAAGATGCAAGTACCTACCCCCCGTGTCTAGCAATGTTGAGTGAATGTGTGAATCAAGATGACAAGATTATAATCATATGAAGGATATGAAAGACTTATCTTACGATAGGATCGTCAGGATAATGCTAGATATAAGGTATGAGACTTCATAAGATAAAAATGGGATCAATGGTAAAGACCATGTCAAGACTTTGTCCTAAGCAAGATTGAGGTGTACGTTGAACCTTTGTCAAGATCAAGAGAATTTAGCATATTGGGATGACGATGGATCGGATGGATGGAGAATTGGATAGAATGCTAGATTTATTATGGAGGGGATGAGATGCTTCCATTTGAAATGGTGCATATAGATGCTTGGTTCTACTCATGATGTTTGTTTGCTAGGTTTTCATCATGGTACTTGCTCAAAGTGCCACTGAAGTGGTTTTCACTAGAGGACGATTCTTTTTTACTATTTTCTTGATTTTTTGCTTATTTTGAATTTTTAGAATTTTGAAAGTTTGGATCATGTTGAACCACTTGGTGGGGTTGATGTAGTTACTATTGTTGTCATGATATGCCAACAATATCCTATGTGGAGTTGCTTTGCCAAGATACAAGCACTTGTATGTAACCTTTGAGAATTCTTATTTGCCTTGTCAATATGACATTAACCTCATCTAAATGTGCACATCACGATAGAGTGCCCTTAAAGTCCTTATGATAAAGTGTAGCTGTCAAGACACAATTAATGTAAGAATTAAATATCATAGATTTGAATTGGATGGCAGAATGCGACGAGAAGTATATGAGGTGGATGGATCAGTCGACAATTTGGAATCTTTGACTCTCCAAACTTGGGATGATGAGCAATGAAAGGTGGATATAAAATTGTGAGTGGAATTAGGACCAACTTCTTGATATACCTTGTATGTCACTTTTGAAGCCTTCTTTTGCATCAATGGACATTTTTTTATGGATGAAATTCCCTTTTTTATTTTGCCCCATAGTTTCTTTGACTAATGGAGTTTGATAGGGATGATTTTCTTTCTTTTTCTTTGGCATCCATTTGATTTTCCTTGTCCATTTTGATTAGCCAATTTTTTTGCTTCAATGACCTGCTCTTTCCTTTAAGGTAGATCTTTCTCTTTATGTTGGTCCCAATTAGTGGGTGGAAAGGTTTGAGGATGAGAATTCATGATATGGCTAGTTGTAGTATTGGTAGCGAATTTATCATAAGGACTCTTCGTGCTCCCCATGTTGATGTTTGCAATAGATAAAGTTATCCCCAAAGTTATGGAAGTATCACTATCATGATTGGATTCCATCATTGCCAAATAATCAATACCTTGTTGCTCAGGAGTGCTGACTGTCTTTATTGGTTCCAAGGTATCAT
>VDFB02027148.1:0-11783 GCA_007258455.2 Sequoia sempervirens
CTTCTTTTAGGCATACACACTTTTTCCTAGCTGACTAGGGATAGTCTATTTTTTTCTTCTGTTCCTGACCACAAAAATTTATGCTGAATCTGTTCAATCTTCTCCCCAATATGGGCTGGCATTTTGAACAAAGATAGGTAATAAACCGGAATATTCTGAAGGGAGGCTTTAAGGAGTTGAATTTTTCCCACCAAACAGTACATTGGAGTACCTATTATGGGTTCCTCCCACCAAGATTTAACCAAAGCAGCAAAATCCGGGTGGAGACCCCACATAACTTCAAATCTGAAAGGGAAAGGTCCGTTATTGTGGTGCAAATTTCTTTTCAGCACCAAAGCATTATGATTAGATTCTGACCTAGGGAGATCAGAAAGAGAAAGGAATTGGGAAATATCCTAGTTAGCAGAGATCAAGAACCTATCCAGTTTAACTTGGATTAGATGACTTTCGTTCCTTCTATTAGACCAGGTATACTTAGTCCTTGGAGGGGGGTATCAATTAGATCTGCCAAATTGAAGAACTCAACCAACTCCATCATGCTATCTGAAAAATCATCCGACCCTCCAGATTTTTCTAAAGGTAGGAGAGGAGAATTAAAATCCCCTCCAAGCATCCAGTGATCATCTTTCCTATCAAAAATAGCTTCACTTAGCTGTACCCACAACAAAACTCTGTCCCTGCTTGAATTCAGAGCATAAATATTTAAGAGATTCCATTTCTCCTGAGAAGCAATGTCTTCCAGAGTAATCACAAGACTGTTCTTACACGTAGAACACAAGGAACTTTTCAATTTAGAGGGATTCCAAAGGGTTGCAATACCACCTGAAGCACCTTCCACCTCACTAACAAAGTAATTTGCTCCTAACCAGATACTTACAATAGCTTTCTCAAAGGTCTCTTTCTTCATCTTCGTTTCCTGTAATAGGAGAACATCCACTTTATTATCAAGAATGCAAGATTTTACCAAAAACTGTTTATACAGGCTATTAAGGCCCCTTATGTTCCAGGAGATGTACTTCATTGAAAGAAACAAGATCACCCCCACCTCCATCCTAACCTAGCACTTAGGCTACTTCTTCTTGGGCTTTGATCCTGCGATCAAGTCCAAGGTTCTTTGTTTTCCAGCTACCACATCCCTCACAATATCCTTAGTTCTTGATTCCTTTTGGGAGGGTCTTCCCACCTTATTACCCCCTCCAACATCCGATTTCTTTTTCTTTTTGGCTTTTGTTGTAGCTTGAGACCATCCCTCCTCATCCTCCTTATCAGTAGACCCTTGAGGGAAGCCAAGAAGAGCCAATGAATTGCTCAGATTTTTTGCTCCAAATTGAGATACAGTATTCATTTCCTCCAGAGACAAAGTTGTATCATCTAGAACATACTCTCCCTCTTCCAAGAATTCATCTGCAACATGAGTTTGCTCCTTCACGTTTAGAACCGGCACATTCTTCACCAGCAGGGGATCCTCAACTTGGACCTTCTCTTGAATTATATCTTCCCTTCCCATTTCCTCCAAAGTAGGAAAACCCAGAGTAGGATGGGAAGAAGCAGGGGTAGCCACATTCAGGTTCAGGCACCCCGACTCATTAACTTCAACGTGAGGATCAGACACAGACTTCATTTCTAGATCTTGATTAACCTTCAAAAGGGGAACAAACACCTTCTGGGATGTAGTAGAAGGCTGCACACCAGAAGCCATAACCTTAGACAAGTTGTCCTCTTCTGAAATTTTTCCTTTAGCTTTGGAACCCTCACCAGAAATCCCACAAGAATAGATTAGATGGTCAAACCTCTTACACTGCTGGCAAAAGAGGCGGGCATTTTCGTACTCAAGGGGTTGAGTCTAGTTATCGAACTTTGACTTAAGCAGTATTGAGGAGGGGAGGACCGTATTTATTGCCACATTAACACATATTCGAGCATACACCAATCTCGATCTCTCATGAGTTATCTTATCTATGGCTAGGAGGCTCCCAAAGGAGTTAGCTATGCCTTTAAAGATTCCCTTCTCCCAAAACTCCAGAGGGAGCCCCGAAAGGCGAACCCATGTTGGAGCAGAGGCCCCCAAATCAGCCGACAGGTCAAAACCTAGTTTCCATTTGCATAGGGAAAGAAAATTTTTAAATCCCAGGTCAAAAGCCCATGGACCACTAGTTAAAACCTTCAGCATATCTTCGTAAACCACAAATGAAAGCAGAAAAATACCTCTGGGCATAGCATTTATGCTAACGTTGCCTTTTAGGTTCCAGGTGGAAGCCACCCATTGACAAACTAGTTCAATATTTGGCTTAAACGCCAAAACTTTCCAACAAGTGCCATTTTGAGGTTATCCATCGCCTTCAGCATTGTCATGTCCCCATTTTTGGCGAGCATCAGAGATCGTGAGATTGGCCTATCATGAGACCCTCGTAGGCTGACAGAGTGGTTAGAGGGCCGTTTGGGAGCTTGGCTCAGCATCAGATTGGCAGTTTTGATCAATTGGCTTTCGTTCGGGCTCATTCGGACGTTTCTTGCAGAATTGCTATTTTTAGCAGTTCCTGGCAGGCAGTGTGGGACCCCTGCTATTCTTAGCAGTATGGCTTTGGCGGCATCCGGAATCACTTCAGAGTTCGTCAGCTTCAGACGGAACAGTAATCGGATGAGTAACGGGCGAAATATTAATATTTAATTGCATTGATTAAATATTAATTAATTAAGGATTATAATATAAAGTTATAATTTTTAATTATAACTTAAGTGATTGCCTTGAGGGGTGCGCCATCATTAAAGGGGGCCAGTTTCACATTTAAATTATATTAAAATATTCAGCTGTGAACTATGGAGAAATTAAAAGAATTAAAAGTGAATATTTTAATGAAACCCTATTCTTAAGGAAATCGCACTTTTCAGCCTTAAGAGGATTTTGCCTTGGGTTTTGGGCCATAATGAGATTATTGAATTTTGAGAACTGATCAAATTGATCTGAGCACAGACTTTAGGGTTTGAACTCGACTTCCTTAGGGAACGAGCCATCTCCAGCGGAAAGCAATTCAGAGAGTGTGAAATATCACTTGATCTATTGCCAGCAGAGGTTTTCTCATTCAGAGTAAACTACAGAGCTTTCAGAGATTGTCTTTTATCTGAGATTCTTCAGTGTTTTGCATCCAGACAGTAGTTGTTCATCTTGGCGCATCATTACAGAGGATTAGACATTGATTTTGGTGAAGGCCGTACAATATTTATTGCTGTTCTGTCAGGCCGTACCTTGCTGCAGGGCCGTACAATCTGTCCTTTGGCCGTACTCATCAGATTAAAGGAAACGCCTTTGTTAGAGGGTTCCAGTTTGCATCAAAGGAGGCGCCAACTATCTGGGAGTCACCAGAGATCATCAGTCGGAGGGAGAAGATCATTGTTTGACTCAGCTGTACATTTCTGTACTTCTGTAGCAGCAAATACCAGGTTCTAAAAATATTGAAAATTCTTTATTTTATTCATTGCATGTTTCTGGATATCATTGTAATCAGTAGAGAAGTTTGAATAAAGATACTGGCATCGATATTCTCTCATTTCCAGAGCTATTTTATTTTTATTGAATTTATTTCAATTTATTGCCAAAATCGTACCTTTCATTTATTGCATCAAAAACACAAAAATTGCAAAAAAACCAAAAACCTTCAGAAAAACTTGAAACTCAGTCAGAAGTAGTGTCAGGGGGAAACTAGGGTTTCTACAAGCATCAAGACCTTAGGGACATCTACTTCCCAGCCAGTCATCGAGCAAGAAGCAAATTCCACTAGTCTTTTAGACGAGGCTGGCGAGTCAGACCCCACTAGTTTGTCCACATAGAAAGCCGAAGCTTCCTCTGAGAAAAAGGAATTCAGCCAAGAAGTCGGAGAAATGGGCGACTTCCTAGAGATTCCCTCCATCTTTTCCCCAGGGGAAAGGACTGAAATACGAGGAGGGGATGTCATATTGGGAGCAGCTAGATTGGCCACTGCCACTGCAGGCACAGCGCTAGGAAAGGGGAGCCTTCCCGACCCCGCCCCCCCCGAGCCACCCATGAATCAGTCAAATCAAAACAGTGCCAAAAATTCAAAAAGCAGCCAACACGGGAGTTGTCACAGCAGAGTAGAGCCGTCATAGTAATACTAAGAGCATAATGTTTTGAAAGTTAAATGTCATCATATTTTCAAATTTTCTATAAATTGTTAATTTTTTATCTTTTTATTTTCTATTTATAGTAAAAAAATGGCATCTCCAAGTACCCTCATCTCCTATTTGCGTCTCCAAGTACCCTTGTCTCCTATTTTAAAAAAAAAGGCGTACCGGTACCAATACCAGTCTCCTATACCAGTACCAGTACCAATCTCTTGGCAACTATGATTATATCCAATAGTGCTTTGAAGGGAATCATACCTATAGACATATGATGTGTGGAGTTGTAGCAATACTCTCTAAGATGAAGCCACTAAATACATGTTTGTTTTGTTTTGTAACATAGTTCCTGAGATATCTTTCGATCCATTTGTTCACAATCTCCATTTGTCTATCCGTTTGAGGGTGATAGCTAGTACGTGGAGTCAACTCAGTGCTCATTGAGTGAAAAAGTTCTTGCCAAAACAAAATAATGAACCTGTTGCCCTTGTCACTCCCAATGTTTCTAAGCAGTCCATGTGGTCTAAACATCTCTCTAAAATAACAAATCAATCACTTGTGGAGCTCTATATTTGGAGGATATAGCATTAAAATAAACTTACAATAACAATCAGTGGTTTACATCTAGAGTAATATAGGCTGAAAATATACTAAGAACCTATATGTAGCAGTTTGTAGTGTTGTAACAGCTATAATATTTTGATCCCAAACTAAATTGAAGGTTTCTATGGTAGTAAACTTCTGGTACAACAATATTAGTCCCTTTGTATTCAACAAATCCACCCTTAAGTTGTATGGATCTATTGGTTAACCAATAGGAATTCGATTTGAAACTTGAACTGGTACTGCTCTTAGAATTATTGGGACTGCTGATATAAAGCTACAGGTTTGCGAATAATTTCCACCTCTCTCTACACAGTAAGCTATAGCTGGGTGCCTTGGAAAACTTGGACAAACATTAAAACCAAGTGTATAAATCTGAATGTGAATGTGATTTGATTTGATTGCAATTTTATACCCACTAGAATATCTCAGAATTTGTTTGCATTTCACCCAATGATAATTACACAAAGCAAGTTACAACAATTGTTTGACAAAATAATAAAATATCTGTCAACTTCAAGCATCATTTTACCAGGTATGACGAATATAAAGTAAGCAGATTGCTAATTTGTTTGACTTTGACTCTTACTTGAACTCTCAATTTAACACAAATGCTATGTATTAAGGTTCTATAATGGATACATGAATGCTTTATCAATGTTATAATGTGAATATTTAAAATTTTCCTTATATTTTAAATTTTCCCTATTTTTTATATAGTTGCCCCCCTTGTTGTCCCTTGCCATCCCCAAAAAATGACCCAAAAAATTGGGGACCCCAAAATGCATCCGCCTGTCCCTTGCCGTCCTTGTCCCAAAACTTTGGGATAACATAGCATTCAGGTAATAGATCTACACAAATAATGATAGTGTTAACTTACAATTTGATTTGCTCATCTCCCAAGAGGAATGAATGTTTAGATAGCAATAAAGTTTTTGTTTGCAAATCTTAGTAGGTGCCCATAGTTGAGCGTGTGTTTATGAAGGCCCTTCTAATGCTCAGATTTGGGTATAGTAGACTTAGTGCAACCTTATAATAGCTTGAAACTCCTTTGACCTTTCAAAAAATCTTGTGTGGTGATTGGCCATTCCTAGAGCTATTTGGGTAGTAGACTAGTAGTCCTTCTTTGGAGCCTTGGCTAGATCTTATTTGGGAAATGAGTGATTGTGGATGTTGGGACCTTAAATGAATTCGTCCTTAATCCTTCCTAATGCCTAGGTTATTTTGTGATCTTGTGAGAAATTTTGCAACCCTAGCAATGAAATGTCCATGACCTGATTGAATTCATTACCTATGTGATCTCCTCTTTGGTGCCCTCAATATGGATGTGATCTCCTTAGAATAGGGGCATTAGAAGATCCTTGCACTTGCTCCAAACTTATGATCAACAATGTTTGATACGTTGTAGAAACCCTAGGTTTCCCCTTCTTCTGTCTCTGATTGTTTTTCTGAAGTTTTGGTTTTTTTGTGATTTTTGGGTTTTGCATGAATATGGTAAAATGCGATTTTGCTAGAAATTTGAAATAAATTCAATAAAAATGCTAGAATGCCTTTACTGATAGAAAATACAAGTTCTAAAGATGGCGAATCCTTTATTGACCTTCTGAATGTAATACAAGAAAGATCTGATAACATGCAAAGTAAAAGGCAATGATTTTTATGAAAACCTGATTTTGATACAGCAATTAATGAATGTCCTTCTAGTGGTACGGCTGCAATGATTTCTCCTTTCTCCTCCTGTCTGGTAATCTCCAATGTCTTCTGGAACCCCAGCGCCCTCAATGATGCAAACTAGAAGTCAAAAGGAAAGGCGTTTCTTTTGATTGGAGAAGTACGACTCTTTTAGATGGTACGGCCTGCTGTACAAAGGTACGGCTGAAGCAACAACAGCAGTGAATAAATGTACGGCTTTTGTAAACAATGTCCAAGCCCTCTGAAATAATACGCCTTGAAGAATATATGTGCTCTGGCTAAAACCCTGACAAGAACTCTGATGCTGAATGAATCTGTGAAGTTCTATGATTTCCTCTGAATGAAGAAACCCCTGTGCTGGCAATAAATCAGGTGTTATTTCACACCCTCTGAACTGCTTCCAATGGAGATGGCTCGTTCCCCAAGGAATTCGAACTTGAAACCCTAAAGCTTCTTGCTCAGATCAAAGTTGATCAATTTCAATTCTCAATAATCACATAATGGCTCAAAACCCAATGCAAATGCACTATATTGCTCAAAAGTGCGATTTCCTCAATAATAGGGTTTATTAAAATATTTGACTTTTAATTCTTTTAATCTTCCATAGTCTCAGTCAAATTTTAATAATAAAATATAATCAAATTGGCCCCTTCTGATGATGGGCGACCCCTCAGCTTAAATCACTTAAGTTATAATTAAATATTATAACTTTATATTAAAATCTCCATATAATTAATATTTAATTTTAATTTAATTAAATATTAATATCTCTCTCGTTATACCTCCGATGCCTGATCCGTCTGAAGCTGACGAACACTGAAGTGATTCTAAACACTGCCAAAACCATACTGCTAAAAATAGCAGGGGTCCCACGCTGACTGCCAAGAACTGCTAAAAATAGCAATTTCTGCAAAAGGTCTCCGAATGAGCCCGAATGAAAGCCAATTGCTCAAACTATGCCAACTGAAGCTGAGCCAAGCTCCAACGTGACCCTCTATCCAGTCTCTCAGCCTACGAGGGTCATATGATAGGCCAATCCTGTACTCCGAGAGATGTCACTGAGAAGGGGACATGACATACGTGAAAAATAGATTCAATTACGCATATTAGCTCAGTGTTGCAAACCCTATTAGGATTTTCCTAAATAGAGGTAGGGTTTTTGTCCTAAACTCGAAAGTGCAATTGAAGGGTTTCGCTCTTCTTGCACATCACAAATGAAACTCTCCAAAAATCCAATTATGCCCTCTAAAAGACTTGCTGATCAGCTTTATACTTGCTGGGTGGAAAGGGTCCAAGGCCCCAAAATTGGGTGCCAACTTTTAAATTTGAAAATTTGACTTTATTTGACTTTTTATTATTGTTTATTTATTTTTAATTATATTATTTATATTTTAATATTATATAATATATATAGTGTTTAAAAACACTAGTAGGGTGGGATTAAGGATGGAAAGAAGTGGACATGATAGAGTGAAAGATATGTGTCCAACTTTTGGACCCAAGCATGTGTAGTACTTTTCCTTGAACCATCAAAAGGAGGGAGAGTCAACTTACTCAACCTTTGCTGTAAATCTCTATGGGGTTGTTGTGTATGAGTTCATCTATCCATTCTTGACCCGTTCCTTGATCTGAAATTGCAATAGTTCGCAAATGAAATCTGATTTCTGATATTTGGGTCAAGTCCCATGTACTCATCCATTCAAGCATTGATGTCATATGTTGTTGGGTTCTGCTCTTATTCTTCAGGAGGTTCCTCTACTTTGGGTTAAAACGTAGGTTGAAATGGCCTAGCTGCTGATCTGATTGAAGTTCTGTTATTATTTGCATGGTTGGTTGGGCCATTTTGATTTGAATTACTCCCTTCACCTGTGATATTATGTGTTGGCTTGGTGGAATTTAGGGTGGCATCCATCTTTTGCATTTGTTGCATCATCTGGATTAGTAGTTGGTTTGTTTGCCCTTGCTTTTGGATAAAGGAATTAAGCATATCCCCCGTATCTGCCATGTTTCTTTTACCTTTGCCTCCTATTCCTTCACTAGTTTCTTGTTGGGTTGTTTCCAACTTCCTTCTCTCTCTCTCTCTCTCTCTCTCTCTCTCTCTCTCTCTCAAGCTTGTAGATCTCTCTGATTGGGCTGTATACATGCATTAAATGAACCTATAGGTTGACAGGTCAAATTGCTTTCACACCAATGTGGTGTCCCTGGTGATTTACCCTACTTAATCTCCCTGTTATTAGTGGGTGGGTTCCAATTGAAACAAACAGATGTATTCACAACTATATGCTAACTATCTGAATGAAATGCTTAAACTATGTAATCCCTTTTTCAAACTAAATCCAGTTAGAGGACTTGAAGCCTATTTTTATTCCCCATAGGCTAAAAGGGGGATTTAATAGGGTGTTGTACCCAAACCAAATTTTTTGCTTCATTAAGGCATTTTGCATTTTAAAGTCTAAACCTTGCTAAAATGTGGTAAAATACCGTTTTGGGCAATGTCAAGTATGGAGTTTTTGTCAATAATTTGTCAGTCAAAGTCAGTTATATTGGTCAAAACCTGAAGCAGAGACTCAAAATGATAGTGTTTTTCACGATGGAGGAGCATCTCACGACGGCATTTCATATTGCAGACGGTCATTTCAATGATCGAAACAGAGTTTTTAAAGATCAAATCATGGAGATTTTTCAGAGGAAAAGCCTCAAAGTGCAAGTATGCCAGCTAGAGCCCGGTTTTTTGGAGGTCAAGATCTTGTTTGAAGTGCTCAACATCAGTCAATCTCTTGAGAATCAGCACGGCTATCGAGTGAGCTATCCGGCGTTAAAACTCCACGGCTCAGTTATTCCGTGAAGGTAAAAATCCTAGAATTTTAGGAGATGGAAATTTTTGCTCTTTCGGGCAAAAGCCTCTAGCAACTGGTAGCCCATTTCAAAGGCGAGGTAAAACTTCGTCGGTTTCAATGCCGAATCACCGATCCAATTTGTTGCCCGGCTAATTACGCTATGGCGAGAGGGCCTGTCAAGTCGCGATCATCCGACTCTCAGATTCCGGTATTGATCGTCCAAAGTCGGCAAATGGAGTTTTCATGTTTTTGAGCTTCTCCGTTTATGCCCAGTGCAAGTACAAGCCAGGGGCGCTGGCCTAAAGGACCCCTCAGATGCCAGAATTTGCAGACAAAGTCTTCACAACATCAGTAGTATACTAGCCTAGCTACGCAACGCACCATTCAGCTTGTCGATCCGACGTTCCTGGTGGTCGTGGCGGAGATTCTACTAAGCACGTAATTTTACGGGCGAACCAACAAATGGTTTTCAGTGCATTTTCATGGTCTTAAGGCGCCTAGCCTTCAGGCTGATCAGATGAGCCCGTTCGCGTTCGAAGTCTTCACGACTATTGAGCGTAATCAATTTATCTTTCCAACGAGCATAGCCGTCAGCCTTCAGCATTTGGCAGTCGCTCGTGCGTGCGAGGTCTTTGGTGTCATATTACAAAGTGAAGATGTCCGAAAACGTCCAGAAAATGGCCAAGTCTGGGAGCGGTAAACATAAATAAAATACGCACTGGAGTTTTTGAGGTCTTAGAAGCAGTTTTCTTGCCTCGACACCTCCAGTGACTTCTCTTAAGAGCCCTTTTGGTTGTCTGTTAAAACAGATAATGCCTGAATCGGGTCATCCCAGCTCCAGATATCAACTGTCAAAATAGGGCATTTTGATGACGTTTGATTTTCGTCGAAATGACAAAAGTGCAACCATGAGCCAGGGGCACTTTTCTTTTTGAGGCCCTTAACACAGCTTTTAGTCGTCGTGCATGTAGTCATCGGATGCAGAATATCTCCAGTCATGCCGTGAGCTTCGTCTCGTATCAGCAGGGTTCACCGTTCACCGTCAGCAGCCGTTTGAAGTGTCAGATGGCAGTTTAGGAAAATGGCCAAGTCTGGAACCCGTAAAGCAATTTAATCAGGTGCGCCTAATTTTTCAAGGGGTTAAACGATGGATTTTCGCGGTTATTGTCTCAATGAGACATTTCTTCCTTGTTGTTCATTAGGCTTTCAGGTTGATTATCTCGGTCGATCTGGCATCCGCAGGTCATCCGGAAATCGGTGTCGAAGTTGGCCAGTCGCGACAGTGCTGTCAGCTATAAAATAGGGATTTAATTAAAAATGAAGTATCTTGAGCAAATGGACGCCAATTTGCTCATGTGATGACTTTTCGAAGTCGTGGAAGCATGACGATGAATCTCAGAGCTTCAACCAGTTTGTCAACTGAAGTTCAGAATATGTCTATTTTTAGATGGTGTTTCTATTTTTGGCGCCATTACATGATAATAATTATTTTATTATTATTTTCAAATTTGAACTTCAGACAGTGGCAGTCGAACTGAAAGGCAACCAATCAGAGACTTTCTATTCTGGTTAGGGTTTATGAATTCTTGCAATTGCTAAGTGGTGCGAATTCTTTATTATTTATATGTGGCGCCATCTTCATTATTCTTCACAAAGCTTTCAAAGAGAGTTCGATTTTCTCAAGAGCAATTAATCTTAAGTGGAAATCGTGGTTTTCTAAGGCAAATTCATTATCTTCAAAGGGAAAAATCGAATTTTATAAATTCAAAGAAAATTCAAAGAAAATTCCTATTTCTTCAGAAGAGCTAAGTGGCGCACATCTTCAAGGCAATTCGCAAATCTTCAAAGGCATATTCAATTTTTCAATACAATTCGCAAATTCTTCAGAGGTTTCAAAGGCGAATTGAGTTCAAAGGCATATTCAATTTTTCAATACAATTCGCAAATTCTTCAGAGGTTTCAAAGGCGAATTGAGTTCAAAGGCGTATTTCAACAATCAAAGGCGAATCCTCAAATTCATACAAATTCGTATTTTCTTCAAGGAAATTCGAATTTCTTTCATTAAAAAGGCGCAAATTTCAAGGGGAGCAATTCGTGGTTTTCAATTCCAAAGCGAATTCTTCCAGTTCAGAGGTGAAATCTTCATCAATTCACAGGGGCGATTTCATTTAACATATCTTTTTGCAGATTCAAGTTCACAATTATCAGCTATTCAAAGAAATCTTGGGCGATTTTCACAGAAGAAGACATCAAAAAACGTCTTTTGCATCCTTTAAATCTCAGATTTCTCATAATATACATTGTGCATGTTCCTGAAATTGGCGAATTTGGCAAGTCTCAGTATCTGGATCGTTTCCGTATAATTTCCTCGAGTTGAATTTGTGCGCTTGATTTTTCACGAATTTTAGCTTCAGAACATTCGTTCTCGAATTGCTAATTTTTCTCAAGTGGAAATTTTTGTACAATCGAGTAGAAGTTGAATTTTCGCAAAATCTGACCTTCTGGGTTGTCTTAGAA
>VDFB02027149.1:0-13893 GCA_007258455.2 Sequoia sempervirens
CAACTATCATCTCTTTTTCCTTCTCTTCTTCTTTTTATTCTTCATTGCAAGGGGATTCATCAAATTGATATTCTTATATCAATACTAAACTCTATAGTGATTCTTAATCCACCTTAACAATTTCACTTCCAACAATATTCTTCAGCATTTTTTTTATAACATATGTATGTCTTGCTCTTTGTTGAGTATCCAAGGAAGATTCCTTCATTAGATCTTGCATCAAAATTTCCTAATTTTTCTTCATCTCTTATGATATATCATTTTCTTCCAAAAGCTCTAAAATATTTCACAATAGGAGGTTTTCCATACCATAACTCATAGGCAGTCTTTGAATTGTTCACTCTTGCTTGAACTTTTTTAAGAATGTACACTATAGTATGAATTGCTTCTCTCCAATAGACATCTGATAGATTTGCTTCCTTCATCATAGTTCTTGTTGCTTCTTGATTGTCTTGTTCTTCCTCTCCACAACTCCATTCTACTGAGGATTCCTAGGAGCTAACAAATGTCTCTTTATCCCATGAACTTCACAAAAATTGTTAAACTTATTTGAAGTAAACTCACCACCTCTATCAAACCTTAAGCACTTGATTTTTCAAATCCATTTCATTCTCAACCATAGACTTAAATACTTTAAACTAATCTAAAGATTATGATTTTTTATTTGAGAAATGTCACCCAAGTCATTCTAGAATAATAATCAATTAACAACATAAAATACCTCTCACCATGAGAGCTTCTTATTCTGGTAGGTCCACACAAGTTTGTATTCACCAACTCTAAAGGTACTATAGTATAATATTCTTTAGTCCTAAACCTCTTCTTTGTTAGCTTTCCAACCTATCACTCTTTGCATATTTCAATAATAGGTTTTGTAACCTTTGGCAGATCTCTCATAGCATCAATAGAACTAATTTTCACTAGGCTATCAAAATTAATGTGACCCATTCTTCTATGCCATAGCTGGATTTCATTAAATTGAGACATAAATCACTTAACACCACCTCCTTTGAGCTAATAAACATTTCCTTTTGTTCTTGTACCTACAGCAACCAAGGTTCCAGAGATTCCCTTTTTGATTTCACAACCATCATCTTGAAACACCAAATTGTATCCTCTGCTACACATTTTTCCTACACTAGGAAGATTATGTCGGAGACCCTTGACATAAAGAACATCATTTGTTTTATTTTTTCCATCAAAACTAATTGAACCTTTTTAAACAGATCTTAGCAAATGTATCATCACCAAACTTAGCAATACCACCATCATACTTTTGAAGTTTAACAAACCTACTCTTATCACATGTCATATGATTTCAGCATCAACTATCAATTATCTAGTAGTTTCTCTCCTCTCTCGTATGAAAATGAATCACCATAGTTCCTTCAAAGTTATGACCTATTTTTGAAGCACTTTCCTTCACACATCTTTCAAGATTAGTAGAATTAGTTCCAACATTTAAAGCCATGAATAAGAATTCATCACTATCTTCATCAGGATAATCTAATTCCTCATCATCAAATACACCGTTGTCTTTTTCAACATAATAGTTTTTCTTGACAAATTTACATTTATGATCCTTATATATATCATTTGCAACTTTTATTGGACATTTCAAAGCATAATGACCTATCTTCCCACAATTAAAACACTTAAAGGATAACTTACCTCTATATTTTCTAGTTCCCTTTTTCAATCTCCTTACAAAATTTGTTTCACTTCATCAAGATCATCAAGATCCAATTCATCATCCTTCTGTGCCTTATTGACTTTAAAAGTAATTTATTTCTTTGTAGCATCTTGACCAAACTCTCTCAATTCATAAGAAATTAAAGCACCAAATTTTTGATCTCTATAATATTGATCTAAATTATGAGCTTCCTCAATAGCAGAAACTTTAGACCTATAAGTTTTAGGAAGAGTTTTTAATACCTTTTCACAATTTTTATTTCTTCCAACTTTCCACCAAGACCATTGATTGCATTAAAAACTTCATCCACTCTAAGCATGTAGGTAGTAATATCTTCATCTTGAAACATCCTCAGGGTTTCAAATTTAGCTTTGTAGTTTTGCATCTTCACTTGTTTTACCTTATCATCTCCTTCATAAATGCTCTACAGGTTCACCCAGACTTCTTTAGCAGTTTTAAGACTTATCACCTTTCCAAGTTTAGAATCAGAAAGACCACTTAGGATAGCATTCCTTTCTTTTCCATTATTCTCATAATCCTTGATCTCATCATCACTTTCTAAACCATTAGTAGGAAAGGTATATCCTTTTTCAACTAATTATCAAACTTCAAATCCAAGAGAGACCAGAAAGGATTCCATCCTAGCTTTCCAGTAAGCATAATTCGTTCCATTGAACATAGGAGATTTGACACCCTCCTTGTGCATCATTTGGATCTACCTCAAACAGTTAATCTTCTTCCAAGGAACCACAACTTTGATACCAATTTTTAGATACACATGACAATTGAGAGGGGGTATGAATCAGTTGTACATTAAAACATTCAATCCGTCATTAACTTTCAAACCCTTATTAGCATTTAAACCCTCATTAAGCATTAGCAGAATGTAAAAATGTGAAACAATAATGCAAACCAACCAAACACAATAGAATGCCAAATTTACATGTAAAACTCTAAGCATTGAAAAACCATGATGAGGATTAGCTCACATATATATGAATAGCAACATCAAATACAATTAGGCTCACTGTCAGTGACTCACCGCCAAGGGCTCACTACCCAAAAGAAAGAAGAATAGAAGAATGTTACAAAGAGAATCACTATCTTAGAGCAATAGGATAAATCCACCACTTTAACTTTTCACCATCTATAACCTTTGGCTCACTACCTCTAACAACTTCAAGCACACTGAAAATGTAGACACCTTCTACTCATTGTATCTAGAGTCATAGGAATTCAAGCTCACACTCAAATCACCACACTTGATCACATTCACATCTCTTACAAACCACACTCCATATCCAACAATTCACCTTACATTTATACCATTTGCAACCTAAACAATCTTAATTACGTCAACCTTAATGAAACATATACACCTTTAATGTGCAGCACCAAATAGGTCAGCATCAAAAACTTCTATGATGGAAAGAAGTGAATGCAAACCATGCCAAGGGTTAACTAAGACCCAAATCTACATCAACATGCTTCTTCGTGCTTCCACAAATAACAAACAACCTCCAAATTAGCACTAGCACGCCAAGTCATCCAAACCTATACTAACACTAACAAGTGACCACATACATGCCTCTCTAGGTCTAAAAACAACATGCAAACCACAAAGAAATACTTCACAGCATCCACACAACATCCTAGAATATCCCAACATCATTAGAATATTTTTCAACTCCGCCACAACCACTTGCAACTGAGAACATCATTTTGTGCAACTAGACATACTACCACATAATAGAACTTATGAATCTAGACTTATAGAATAACTAAACACTAGAAACTTCAAGGGAAGGAAGTTACAAAAAATATGAGCACACTCAAAAATTTGCAAGATAAAAAACCAAAATGCAGAGAAATGTAGAGCAATCTCATTTATTCCAAACAATCCTTCTTCATAGATAAACACACTGTCAAACACATCTTCTACTACAGAAAAATCCAAAACCTGAAACTATGGATATAGAACCTTTGAACACATCTGATCATTATGTCCAAACTACATAGGAATCTCTTCAACCATGAAGAAATGCAGAACTCAACACAGAACACACCTTTGTTACCCTATACACTTCTTTATACAAAATTTCTCAAAAGAACTTGGAAAAAAAGTGAACCAAATACATCAATAACACAAACAAACACCTTCTCATCATGGATACACCAGATTTTGACATCAAACCATAATACAAATGACAACATAGTGCAACACTCTCAACAATTCCAACAACCTCCACACTATGGGTTGACATCAATGCGATATCAAACCACAACACATCCACTCTTGAAACTACCAACAATCTCCAACAACTCCAATACTAGGGGTTAACATCAATGAAAACACCAACATTCTTCCAATAGTGTGAATTTTGATGGTTGGGGAGGAATATTTGACATGTTTGGTATGTTGGGATTCAAATCTTGTTGAGGTGTGTTGATTGACAAAACTTGTGATAAGGAGGTTTGATATATGTTCCTTGGTATGTATGGTTTCCAAGTTATGGTTGGAACATTAGGGGTTGCATGTGGTGTGGTGAAAGGTTTCTTTGAATGTTGTGGGAGGTTTTGTGATGGCATGATGTTAGGATTTGGTTAGTTTTAATGAGGTGCAATTATTTGGTCCACTTGAGATAAGTTTTGATACAATGGATTGACAAATTATTTGGATAGGGTATGGGACCCATGTCATTTATTGGTATTTTTGGTTGTGTAAGGATGGTAGGGATTCTTGGTTGTCATATAGGTTGATGAAAATGTTGGAACATCCTTGTGTCTTCACTAAGCATGTGAGGTGTCACAACATGGGTAAGGGCATGTTCCTTAAGAGCTTCAATATTTATTTATTTTGGTAATTTGGCACCATGTTGTGTAAGTATAAGGAAATAAGTGTTTGGATCCAATTCAATAAGTGTGTGAAGTGCTTGAGCTAGTGTTAGGTCTTGTTATATCTCTAAAATTATTTCTTCAGTGAATTCCTCAAATTTGTCGGTTAAGTATTCTACATGCCCATCTTGTTCTTGAGAAGCTTGCTTTTGTTGTGATTGTGGGGTGGTATATCCAGGAGGAACAAACTTAGGGGATATTCCCCATGTTATTTTGGTTGTAGCTGCAGTAGTTGTGGTGTTGGTAACATTAGAGCTACTAGGATTCGATTCCATGATCTTCTTTTGTTGGGATCTTGTAATAGGAAAAAAACCATAATTGACCTTATGGGATGTGAGATGGAAGATTCAAGATGATGGTGTGACAATATTCTTTGATTTCAAGTTGAATTTAAAGGATACATTGTTTAGTATTTTGGATAAAAAGAGCTTGATGTTGGGATTGATTTGATTGTGCTAGATCTCAACATGTTTACAAAAGTTTGGATGATGCTTTCACTTGGACTAGACTAATGAGTACAAGTAAAAGGGATAATTGTGATCTTGTAAAACCTAGAGGGGAGTGTTGGTAATGGTTTTTTTCATTGATGTCAAAGGTGAAAGACACAAGTCAGGTACATGTTGATGTTTGATGCTTCATCTCATGATCTCATGATGGTATTGATCATTGTTCCATTTCATGATGATTGGTGTCTAATATATTTTGATGTTTATACTCAAAGTTAATGGTATTTAGTGATTGATTTTTCATTATTCCCTCATTGTTACTTGCAAAAGACCTTGTTCATTCATGTCAAGGTGGTGATACAAAATTTTATGCTTTCAAAATGCTGATGTTTGAGATATCAACTTTATAGCAGAGTTGGAAGGTGGTGGTAATCCCATCTTAGGTAGTTCATAACCTAATAGCTAAAACTCTAAATGATTCTAGAGTTTAAGTTTTTTGAATAATATGTATATCAAAAACATGGTTTTTTGCATCAAAAGTTTTGCTACATGATAAAAAGTGAAAGAAGATTGCTTAAAGGCTTGGTTGAAGAAGGCAGTGATAACTCTAGAGCTTATCCTATTTTTTCATTTTTAAAGTCGTGATATTGTGCATCAGTGGTATATGGTGATTGTGAGGGGTTAGAGAGAAATTACTTCAAAGGTTGATTTTGGTTAGGATTCTTTTATTATTGGAAATCTTTGTTTCTAAAACCCTAACTATAAGTCTTTTGTGAAAGGTTTTTTAAAAAAGTTTCTTTTTGTTTTAATTGTTCTTTGACTGGTGGGAGAAGGTTAAAGTTCACTTAATGAACTTTGTTAAGGGTTTCGTATCATTCTTTTTCCAGACCTTCCTCTTAAGCTGAATGGTTGAGCAGGTTAAAGCTTTTGTCTATTTCATTCGAATGGAAATCAATGGATGACATTTAAAGTTGGTAGTGGCAGAAAATTAAAATCAAAGGTGTATATTTGAATTGTTGAATGGTTAGTTTCTAAAGTTTAAACTTTGATGGGAATGTGAAAGGTTTGGTCTCTTGGTAATCAACTATATATACTTTGTTAATTGTTTTGCAGCATTGTGAGGTAGGGTTCTAAAAAATATACAGTGTGTGGATTAGAACTATGGTTTGGGCTTGGTGAAAGAGTTTTTGAAGATTATATCATCATGTTGTTATTGTGAATGTACAAACAAAGCAAAACATGGAAGAGTTTCATGATTGAATAGTTTTTGTGAGAAGGTTTGGCAACAATGTGTGAAGGGATTAGCAGGCCATTAAGAAGGTTCTAATCCAAAGTATGTGATCTCTATCAATGTATTTTAAATACCTTGATGTTGTGATTATAAAAAGAGAATGAGTTGAAGACAATATAACATGGTTTAATTATGAATGCACAGTGTAAGGAAGAATTGAATAGAAGAACATGAAATAATTTCATATATGAAGTGAAGCTAATGACATGAAAGGATGTTACAACATCATGATTGTGTTTAGATAACATAAAGAGAGAGAAACTAAAATAAAAGAACATAAAAGAAATATATGATGCTTTTGTCTTGATTGTGGCAGTAATGGTTGAAGCAATGATATTAGAGTATTGAGCAAGGTTATGTTTATGAAGTGGGTTTCATGAGGAAGCAATGAAAGCTACAACATCATGTTGATGATCTAATAATGAAAAGTAAGATGGAATGTTAAGTAGTTGAGCATAAAAGAACTACTTATACCTCTATATGACGGCGTGTTTAGGGTTTGGTGTCTTTATTTGAATTTAGTATATCTAATAGGGATCTAATCAAAGTCTGAATTCTTTGAGGATGCTTTAGAAGCAATGATAATATGTTTTTTGTTATAGTGAAAAGGAATTTCAGTAACATGAATAGTATTAACCCTTGCAAAGCATTGTGTATCTTGAGTATGGTTACAAGTGGTTTGCTTTTCAATTGAAGAGAGGAAGAATTGTGAGATAAAAATGAAGCTTGCAAATATTTGTATTCTTGGTTGTTTTGTCAGTTGAGTTATTTCCTTTCATGGTGAGTGAGATTTTGAGAAGTGAATGTGGTTTTTAGAATAGTAATGCTTTGTATTGAAAGTTTTTTTACAGTGTTGTGATATGGAAGAATATGGGAGATGGTATTTGCTAAATTGATATAGAGATAGAGCAATGATATGTATAGAAACAAAGTAACCCTCTAGTTTTTATCTATTTCTTTTGAAATGGTGTTGATTGGCTAGTAAGGAAGTTTGGGTTGCCAATAAGGCATGAGGTTCAGCTAGTGAGGCTTATTTTTCTAGTGAGGCTTGTATTGCCAGTGAGGCTTGTATTGCTAGTGAGGCTTGTTGCATTGCCAGTGAGGCTTGTTGTATTACCAGTGAGGCTTGTATTGCCAGTGAGGCTTGTATTGCTAGTGAGGCTTGTTGTATTTCCAGTGAGGCTTGTATTGCCAGTGAGGCATACAATTTGTAGTCAGCAAGTTTTAGCCAGTGAGGCATACAATCTGTAGTCAACAAGTTTTAGCCAGTGAGGCTTAATGGAGAAAATGTTCAGAGTGGTTTTTTCACCTTGTTAGGGTTTTTCCACTCTTAAATCCTATGCTCTATTTATTCTTGATTATGTATCACATTATGCTTGTTTGTTTATTCTTAATTCAGATGTTATGCTCTAATTTGTATATCTTTATGATTTTCATAACATACACTGTCTAGAGTCTTTGAATAATCAAGTGTATTAAGTTTTGAAATTAGTTTTATTAGACCACTGATTCACCCCCCCCGCCCTCTCAATGGTCTTGTACTCCAACAGGGAGATGGTTCCACTAAGTTAACAAGGTCACAAGATAAAAATAGATGTTAACTAGATATCTTAGCAAAGTGATAGGTTGATTGATAGTTTGATGTTGAATGCTTAAATTGATATTTGACAAGGATGTTGATGATTTTTTTGGTAAGACTGATGTTGTTTGATAATTTTGATTAAGGATTGTTATTGTTGTTGTTTTTCCAAAAGAGCTAGGGTAACGTTTCCTAAGAAAACCCAATATGATAGTATGTGATGTTTTGGAATGGGAAATGAGTGATTAGGACTATCAAGACTACTATTTCAAATACCTCTAGTTTTGGATTAACATGTTATAAAATTTTAATGATAAAAATTTGCAGGTCCACGAAGATCTAGTTTCATAGTCAAAAGAATCAAATTAAGCAAAATTACTACACTACCTTTAGGTAAAAGCATCAAAATGTTGGTACAAGCATCAAGATATGCAAAAGTGGCATTCTATTACAATCAAAAGTGACAAGATAGACAAAAGCATCGGTGTAAGGATTTAGGGTTAACAGAGTAGAGTTTCAATCAAAAGCATTGATATACAAAAGAAAAATTGATGAGATACTCTGGAAAAAGCGGCATGATGCAAGCAAAAGCAAGGTTTTGTGCAAAAGCATCAAACTATCTTAGTCAAAAGCAGTTTTTTGCAACTAGTTTTAGGGAATTAGTGAAATTTGTGCAAGTTTGAGATATGATTTTGAAGGTGTGTTTTCTTGACAAGTGATACAATCAACAGACAAAAAATTAAGACTTACTCCAAGGTGATTAGGAAAATTTTGCAAGTCTTCTTCTACAAGTGCTCACTATTAAGTGTCACGAGTATAGCATAATTGAAGACACGCCAAACAAGTACAACCTAGCTAGTAGTAAAAGGATTCTCAACTTAATGTGGACCCACTTGTTGGAGCATAATATCATCAAATGAATGGGTGACTAGGGTATGCCAAGGTCATGTAGCACCTTGACACATCTCACCTTGAAAAGATAAGGTCCTAACAAGGAATAGCAGTCACCTCAATAAGGGACAATATGTTATCACGGAATCTAGCAGCGCTCGTTCCACGGATAACCCCCCTACGAAACTTGTCCGTTTCCTAGGATTCGTGAAGTTCAAGTACGCATAACGGAGTGATTTTCAAGCCACCTTGAAATGCGTTCCCAAGTCTCGAATAGTCAATTCGAGCATTTCCCCTTGTTCGCCTCGCAAAGACCTTCGAAACGAGATCTTTCGCGACGTTTCACTGTTAGTACTTTGCAAATTACGGAAGATGCAGTAGCACTGAAAAAGTGCGCTCCTGCAGGGAAAATCCAAAAATTTGGCTAAGTCTGGAAATGTAAGGGCGCTAAAATTTAGCGCCCCTACATGAAGTGAAAATTCCAAAAAATGCAAGAGCGCTAAATTTTAGCGCCATTACATTTTTTCTCGACACTTAAACTTTTTTGAGCTTCTGGCACGTTTCTTCATGATTTCGCATTTTTCGTCAATCGCGCCACTTTTCGTGCCTAAATTTATTGCACGACTTGAGTTAGGTTTTTAATTTTCATTTTTGCAAGTTAAGTGAATGAATTCGCCACTTTTGTTGTTTGTATTTTATTTCTTTTATCTCATCTTGATGTGCGATTTCCTTTCTCCACTGCAATTCGCGTTTTGAGGATTTTCGCCATTCGCCTCTTCAGCAAGATTTGCGTTTCGCCCTGGTAAAGTTTTCCATTTAGCTTTGTATTGTCATTTGTATATGATCTATGTTCGTTCGCGTTTTTTGTTTCTTTCTTTCACGTCTTTCATTTCATTCGCGTTTTTTTGTGTCTTACCATTCGCATTCTTCTCTTTCCTAAACCTACGCTTTCTCTCCCTTCGCGTTTTCCTCACCATGTTCGCCATTCATGGTTTGCTTTCATTGCACGAGCCTTGGTGAACCTTTGCTAACCCTCGCCATTCCTTTCTTTGTTTTCTCCAAACGTGTATTGTTCTACATTCGCGTTTCTTTGTTTCTCTACGCGTCCCACCCTCATTCTCCATACACGTTTCTTTCTTCCTTCAAAGATGGCGACATTTCTGTGTTCCATGTTTTGTTCATTTCTCCTCACAAACTCATATCTCTCCAACGTTATTCCCATCGCGTTTTTCACGCCGTTCTTTTCATATGCTTTGAAACAAACTTTGCAATCTCACAAAAGAAAAGATTTCTTGTGAAACCCTTAAGCATAAACATGGAAATGGAGACAAATTCGAAAGCTTTCATTCTACAAGCATTTGCAAAGCTCAAAGCGCCTTCGCCATTCCTCACTGCATTTACATCACCAAAAATTGCCAAAATTGCAGAAGCGCTAATTTTCAGCGCTATGACATTTCAAACTTAACAAAAATTGCCTAACACTGAAAAGTGTAAGGGCGCTAAAATTTAGCACCCTTACACCAAAAGCAATTTTCTTAGAATGTAAGGGCGCTGAATTTTAGTGCCCTTACACTTTTTGCAGGCTTTTCCCAGACCTTTCCAAATGCACTCCATTTTTGACCAGTGCATCCCTGAGCTTTGTTTTTCCGCATTCGTGCATCGTTTTGCGTGCCTCGCCATCCGCTCCGTGCTTTTCCACCCTTGTGCTCATTTCACGCTTTCCCATGTTTCCTAACAATTGGTGTTTTGTTCTGGCTAGACGGATTGCAGTCTACTCTCAGAGATCATCAAGTCAAGAGTGCTCAATGTTCTAGTTTCTTTTGATGACTGCTATGAAGCCTCCTTCTTCTTCGAAAGAAAAAAGCAAGATGAAGTACAAATATCAAGGCGTCTATCCGCCAACTATGGTGCTTTCGAAAGTTGAAGAAATAAAGGATACGGAAGTTGGCCATCAAGACTTGGTTGACTTCGCAAAGTTGACATAAACGAAGCCTCTCCCTGATTCAATGAGGGCAATCGTACACAACAATCTCCACTTGGTGGCGATGTTCCCCACAGCTGCGCATAATACTGAATTTGTTCTTCAAATTGCGTCTCATTACATCCGAGACAGCAGAAGTGTGATCGACTCTTCCGGGCACGAGATTCTAAGACTCGACCCCGATTTCTTTGACATCGTCTTCAAGGTTCCTCACATGGACAAATATATTGACATTTCTATATCAAAAGCACAGGAGATTTTCGATGCTGATCCTAATAAAGCCAAACAGTTGATAAATACTCAATGGCTCAAAAAGCCTAGATCGTCTGTTTCTAGATGGCCGAAAGGACTCCTGAGAAGTGACTTCAAAGATGATGTCAAGGATATGATCACGTTTCTGAGCAGAGTGAAAGGTTTGCCGGAATCATCCACCTTTCACGATTGGATGTATGAATACATCAGGATCATAAGGAGGCAGAAAGTGCATATTGGCTGGGGTAAACAAATCAGTGATGAGATGCACGAACAGTTGATCAATGCTCCTTCTACATTGAAGTTCTACATGACTTCTTACGGTGTCTGGCGGCGGTATGATGAACAATTCGAGGTCTATCTACAAAGGGAATCGAATGATGGTGCACGTGTACAAATATTTCTATCGATTGGAGCTAAAAGGAGAGCTTTCACCATTTGAACGGTCAACGATGCTTTCTTTAGCCCTTACTCTTCAACTTTGATCGGCTCACGGAAGAAGAAGAGTGTCGATGAGCTTATAAGGTGGTAAAGTAAAGTTGGATGTATTTTCTCAATTCCCAGCGTTTACTTACGCGAAATGAGTTATTACCGGTTGTCCCTACATGCTACCCGCGTTATCCTTGGATAAGTGGGTTCTCATGGAAACATGCAGACAGCTGATGTCAGTGCAGAAAGAACGAAGAAGCAACCACAAGCGTGGATTCAAGTTCCCACTGACCATCGGCAGATATACTATCAAAAGCGCACAAAAGGCTAAGTCATCTATCTTTGAGATGCAGATCATGACCATCAAACCCTGGTATAGGTTTGATTTTGACTACCGAGATGTCAGGAAAAAGTTGCAAAAAGGTCACCAACACAGGTACCGTTTTGAAGACATCTGGGTAGATTGCAGAGATGAAGAAGCCATTCACAAAATGGACTATTGCAGATTGACAGTTCAACAAATCAGAGATCTTGGTATCGCTGACCTACCAGAGGATTTTGAGGATCCAGGTGATATCATGAACGCTGTCTATGATGAGCAAGGCGTTGCTAAGAGGCCGTTGCCTGCAATACAGTGGTCTAGGAAAGAGGTCACCAGCATGAGAGAAAGGTTGAGACCAATCCTAGCCAACACAGAAGAATGGTTACACAAACATGGTCATACGATGAAAAGTTTCAGGACAGACTCAGAAGGAGAAGAGTCCGAGGCAGAAGCTCGCCAACAGCAAGAACTCCGCGACAAAAACAAATTAGCGGCCATCCCCACTTCTTCACGAAGAGGTCCAAGGATCAAGTTCACTGTTGGCAAGAAAGATACTCAGGCTGTCCAAGAGACAGAGAAGCCGGAATCCCATCCATCTCGCTCTAAGGGTAAAAAGCCCATCCTAGAGGAGGTAGATTTCGATGAAGAAGATACTTCAAGCGACCAATCCGCTGAAGATGAAGATTCAGCAGAAGCAGACTCCGATGCCGAAGAGGTTTCTGAAAGCGGGCAAGAGTCTGATGAAGATTCTGAAGAAGGATCTGAAGGTGACTTCGAAGGTGAGCCAGAATCAGAGAAACAAGAGGGTGATCAACAGGAACCCGAGCATGATGAAGAAATAACTACTTCTCCTCCCGAGAACGTAGTTGAGGAAATCCACAGAACATCATCGCCCGTGACTTCAAACGTTCCTCATACCCCTCTTGAGTCAAGAACTCCTCCACCTCCTGTTCCCTCGTCACCTATTCCTACCACAAGCATTCCTGCAGCCGAGATATCCCCTATCCCTGCAGCATCAACCCAGCTTGATACTCCTTCAGTGACAAACATCCATCACGGTTGATATCGCATCAAATACCATCGTCCATTTCCTATAGCTTGTCGCCCGTAACATATGATATCGCCGAGCGAATTCAATGCGTTTCGCCCGAATGAAGATTATCACGACGATGAAACAAATGTCAGCCGGCTTCAGGGGCGATGACAAACTTACTTCTCAATTATCCGCGATACGATGGCGAGTTGAGATGTGACAATAACCGAGGAGAGTGGCAATGGCAAGCCGGCTTGGCGATCAAATCGAGGAAGTTCACGCTTCTTTTCTTCCTCCTTGGCTAATATCTCAGAGTGTCGGCGTAAAAATGAAAGCGATTTCTCGAGGAGGAGCTTCGACCTTGAAGAGATGGATTCTTCAAAGGCCGAAAAGGGGAAGAAGAGGCCAAAAGTATACTCGAGGCTGAATGTTGATAAGGCTGGCCACAAGTATGCTGAAATTGGTATACCACCGAATCAAGAAGGTGATGTCAATATGGAGGACTACACAGTGACAAAGGTTCAGCTTGGCAAGGTTACCAACGAAAGTGCAAAAGCCGATGCGCAAGTCACTTTGGATATCTTGGCAGGAAGGCTGGACAAAGTTGAGCAATCTCGTAACATGTACAAACAGAGGGCAGAGCATTATGCCATTGTTGTAAAGAGACTTGCCGGTTCTCCAAGTAATGCACAACCGCTAACAGTGGTTAGTATTGAAGACCCAGCTGTCAAGAAAGCTGAGAAATTCGCCCCAAAGGCAGGGTGTTGTATGACTTTGTTGAAAAGATCATCGAACACGGATCTCAGATAATTTTGGCTGCGGATGAGAAAACCACCATGTTAGCCAAGCTCACCACAGAGCTTGATAAAGAAAAGAGCGTACTTTCCCAGGAGCGCAGAGACATGGAAAAATGCCTGTTGTCATGGTCGGAAATGAAACAGGTAAAGCTCAGCAAATTGGTGGAGGTTAGGGTAATTCCCGACAAAGAAAAGTTTGTAGAGGTAAAAGAATCACTGAAACACAGGATTCAAGTGGTTCAATCTCTCATTGAAGATCTTCACCAAATACAGGAAGATGTCAA
>VDFB02027150.1:0-27027 GCA_007258455.2 Sequoia sempervirens
GAAACAAAAGAACATCGATGAGAGTTTCCTTATGTCACAATGACAGATAGAAGCGACAGATAGAAGGATGCATTCGGTGAGAGAATCTTTAGGCTACAGCGACTTCACAGAGTTATAGCGATATCTATGAGGATGACTGACTGCATCATAAATTGCTTTCGACAGAACTATCTGCTTGTCTCAGCGAATTGTTACGAAGACTCAAACTCTGTGGCCATTTATGGAAACTTCAAAATACAGTTACAGGCTGACATCTTCATTGAATCGAATCTCAGACCCGTTACATGACAGCATATTCATTGAGTTTCCTCTTTGTGCAGTTGCGTTTTTGTTTTAATAGGATATTTTGCAGCTCTCTGGATAAGTGTTAATATTGATTTTTGATCATCATCTACAGTCTGTCAATATTTAGCTTTATATTCAAAAATCAGCAAGAGAATCAGAAGATCTGGTGAAAAATGATTTTGAAGATTTCTTCACAACCGACATACTTGAAATGTAAATAAATACCTGTGTTGAAAACTGTAAGGGTTGTTGATTGTAATTCTGAGAGTATCATTTCTTGTCTGTATGGAAATGTATGAATGAACTCTGCAGAAATATATGTGCTTAACTGAAAACAGAGAAATCCTCTGAGTCACAATTATTATTCAAAACATAATTTGAGGGGTTGGTACTCCTTGAGATGGGTGTCTCAAAATGAGGGGCTAGTGCTCCTTGAGTGGGTGCTCAGAAATCAGCCTATAAGGCATTGTGAACTTTTGTTTAAAAGATTAAGCCAGGAAGGCATTTAGGGAGTGGTTTTTATACCCCAGGAGGGTTTTCCACTTGGTAAAATCTGGAGTCTTCTTGTTCTTCTGAGTTCCCTTTGCTTTACTGTGTTGCTGATCATTTAGTTCATTGTTTGATTATTACTTTTCTCAATTCTGTTTACAAGTGATTACATTCAACTCATGAATGCATTAATCAGAGTATATTGAGAAAATATCTAAGCTATGGTTTTTGATTTTGTGAAAATTGGTCGAATCTGTTAAGACACTGATTCACCCCCCCTCTCGTCATCTTAACTCCAACAACCCAATGCCAACTAATTTTTCCTTAGAGAATTTTTGCTCAATGGCTAGATCAAGAGTTTTTCTTGACTCCTCACGTCATCAGGCTACGGACCTTTTTTTTCCTCCTAGCCCTTTTTTTCCTAAAGGAGAATTTTTTTCTTTTGGTCATAACTTGGGCATACGGTATCAAAATTGGGAAAATGAGATATCGCCGGAAAGCTAGTTCTGAGTACTTTCCAGTGGTGCTATTTATTTTTCAGTATTTTTCTGTTTTAGCTACATTTTTTTCTGTTTGAAGTCAGATGTTCATTTTGGGCTTCCGAGCTCATAACTTTTTGCCACGATCTTCGATTTTCTTCTTCTTTGCGACGTTGGAAAGGTATTGAGGAGCTCTATCTTTCTGTCCATGCACTTTTTTCTGTATTTGTCCCAAGTTTTTTGTTATTCCAGATTTTTCCTGATGGGTGTTTTGGAGATTACTTGGATGTTTTGGTAGTTGGAAAGGTGAAACTTGAATATTTGCACTTCATTTCAGTACCACATCATCATATTTTATGTTTATGCACATTTAGGATTTCTCCTTTTACAATCATTGAGTTATTGTAATAAATGAACTAAGATAAAGTTCCATCAGGGGGGTTTCTTGCATAATAAATCTGATTAGAGTGTAGTTGCACTTTGATCTCCATATCCATTTTGATTTGTTGGCAACTCGTATGGGTTATTTGGTTTCCTAGTTTCTTTTGGCCACTTTTTTGCTATAGCTTGGCACATATCGGATACTTCGATTCACACTTCACATTGGGATTTTATGGTTCTTGATCCTCATTGGTTTAGATCTTTCTCAGTTTGAAGGTGATGCTTTTATGGTTAATGTTCCAAAGTCTATTTTTGGTACTCCTTCCCATGGAAGAGTTTCAATCACAGTTTGGCATCGGCATCGAGATACACAGTTTCCAAATTTTGTCATCATCTCATCTACTATTGCTTCATAGGTCTCGGGATTGAAACCTGGCTTTGATACCATGTTAGAAACCAAGATCAGATTTGCAAACCAAAAAGACCTTCCACAGAAGAGAAAATCAAAAAAAGCAGAGAGGTTGCAAAAGAATGTGCAACATAATATTATTCAAGAATTCAATAATTACAAGATAATGATTTTCTTTATAAAAGAAAAGATGCATAACCCTAATCTTATCTTGAGCAACAAGATAGCTCAATAAGATAAAGATGAAAACCTATAACTTAGGAATTAAATAAAGCCTAAGTAAACTTATGCAAAGTGTAATTACTAATTAATTACACCAACATGTTTCAGTGGTTTGATTTACGAGTTATGCATGTGTGTAGTTTGGCCACTCATTTATTTAGAGTGTGATGACTCAGATCTAGACTATCTATATCCACCAAGTTTGATTCATTATTTTCATAGATTTCATTAGTTGGCCCTATCTGTCATCATTTGTGCATTGGTATGATGTTTTAGGATTTAGAGGATGATTGGTTACAATACTTAATTAGTCAGGTGATGGGACTTTTAGCATGTGGTTTGATCATGATTTAATGATAGCTTGTTACATTCATTGGCTATACACTTTCAATGGGAGCTTTTGATAGTGATAACTTGATGGTGTTGGATTGTTTTGTGATGTTTTGATGGTGGTTGTATGTATCTTATTGGCTTGAAGATCTCGTTTTACTTGTGTGTTACTGACATTGCAATTAAGTGTGTGTAGTACTTGGTGATCTTCTTGGAGAGGATGGTTTTCATGATGCCATGTGTAGCTCATATCATGGTTTAGTGGGAATTTTTGGTAGTGACATGGATGCATTATTGGGTATCATTATCTTCATGAGATTGGGGATATGTATTCTTGGTCTAGAGTGAGTTTGTTATTATGTCATGATATACTCTTGATTCAATATTAGAGTTTGGAATATTACATTTTCTCTTGATACCTGAATGTATGTTATTGTGCATGTGATCTCCTAGGAGGAGATGGTTAGATTATGTTCTCATGATAGGTTGTTGATTCTACGGTTGGAGCTTTGACATTGATCATGTGTGATTCTCTTTGTATTGAATATGTTGATCATTTTCTTGATTTCTTCATGATGGTGCTATGTTACATTTAGAGTTTGGAATGTATTGATTGGTTATAGGTGCTCATGGATACTTAGAGATGTAGGTGATGGTTGGACTTCTCTTGTTATTAGAGAAATTTTATTAAGATAGTTACTCTTTGGAGGTTTCAATAGGAAGACCGAGGAGCTTTCACTTGCATATGGACATGAGTTCATGATGGATTGATAGAGGAGATTGTTCTTGGAGTGAGTCATGATGACTTGGTTACCTTGGAGGAGCATTATCATTCCCCACTCTTCATCTACTCGGTAGTGTATTGTTTGAGAGGTATTTTCCCATTATATCTTTTATATTTGTTATGTTTCATGCTTTGATTCTCAAGGGATTGAGTTGATTCATGGTGATTCATTATGGAGACTCATTTGAGGATTATTTAACATGAGTTTATATGCTTTATATTTCATAGATATGGATCTTGGGCTATGTATAGTTAGTTCTGAAGGATTCATTTTGAGGGATGATATGGCATGGTTATCTCCTTGTGCATTTGAGTTCATGATATCATTCTTTGACAAGGATTATTAGGAGATGGTTTATGGGCTGATTTCCAGTATTGAGGATGGTTACTTTGAGTTTTATCTTCTTGATTAGAGAGGCTAACATCCATGTTAGAATTGTTACATTGGTTCATATTTTGTACTTGATCTATGAGGTTATGTTATGGATGTTGTTGAGGCTTTCCATTTAGGGTTATTAGGATATCATCCTTGACACAACAACACACTTTTGAGGTGTTGGTAGAAGGAAATTATGGTTTATAGGTTTCCTCTTCTTCATGGTTTCTTCCTAGATGTTCATTTGTGGAGGATGGTGGCGACATGTTGTGATAGATTATGTAGCTATTTGGGTTGCATGTGTGGATCATTGTTATTTTTCTTGGTACTTCATGCTTTGATTTACTTATCACACCTTGATGTATATTGTTGATTGGTAGACTTGATATACTTTGACATTACCTATATAGGGGGAGTTCCTTGATATGTATGTTCTTCATTGATACATTTTATATAGGGAGCTTGGTTGTAGTTTATAGGATACATATGTTCTGGGCACGAGTTTTCTAATGTATTGATACCTTGGAGGTATGAATGGTTGGATCTATTAGCATGTGTTGTGGATGCTAGTTTTAATCATGTTGGTTTTTTAGTTGGTAGCAGCTTGGTTGGAGTCTTTGTTATCACTTGTATTTGATGCATTTTCTCACAGACTGGTGCATCTTCACCTTGGCATGTTCCTTTTCTTCCATAGATGGCACATTGGAGAATGAGAGGAGTTCTTGCTTGAGATGGTGGTCACTTTGTTCTTATTGCATGTATCTTGATCGAGCATGAGAGCATGTTAGATATTCATGTAATTTCATGTATGGCTATGATGATGTATTTTATTCATTGATCCCATATGCAATGTGTACAACAAGTGGGAGAATGTTGGGATATGGTGTTTTACACCATTGCATAAAATGATTGATTATATTATTGTAATTAAATAATTATTTAGTTGTGATACACCTTGGTGGTGTTGTTTATCACACTAGGTAATTATTTGGGGTCCACTTTATGTTGTATTGTAACATTGTATTATTATTTAATGTGTGGGAGACATATGACAATAATTTACTATGGGGAAATATTAAATAATGTGATGTCTTGGTATCCAATATTAAATAAGGGGTTAATGATTTTTTATCCACATGGTTTTGTGGTACATGGTTTCACCTTACCAATAGTATTTTGTGTGAGCTGGTGTTTATAAAATAAAACACGTGTAGTGGTTTAGGTTGGCTTAGTGGGTTGGTTCTCATTATTGAGTCTTTCTAAGGAGTGCATTTGTGAAGCATGGCATTGGATGTGTGGATTCATGCTTGGACACATGAGAATGCATTGGAACACTTGATGCTTTAGAGGTATTCATTGCAACTCTTGCATTTCTTTATTACTAAATAATATGATGAAGTATAGATGCTTTTGGAGAATGGGTTTTTCCTTCTCAAGGGCTTTCACAAGGTATATCTTGTGTTATCTCGTGGCTTGTCTATTTGATCTATGCATTGTGGCTACTTGTATTCATGTTTATCTCTAATGGGTTATGGAGGAAATGGATTAAGATTGTGGGTTGAATGCAATATTTCCTAACACCCTGAATATAAGGATTTCATGAAGGTTGAGGATAAGAAAGGGCTTTTGGAGCTATTGTAACTCGATGGTGAAATCTAGTAAACAATAGGTGGAGGTTGAATTTCTTGATTTGGAGGATTCTCCTACTGAGGATGCTTTCGAGCGTGAACATGTGGACCCGAATGGTCAACCTAAGAAAGTTGCTAACTACACGATAGAAAGATGGACCTCTATCATTTTCATGGTCTTTATGGCCTTGTTTCATGATGTTTGGTCTATATTTCTTTGATTTTATGTTGCAACATGGCTTGAACATGCATATTTAGGTACTAAAATTCAAATTATGATGTCTTGTGAAGGTATTGTGAAGTGTTGTAAAGCATTTATACACTCTTCTAGACTCTATTCATTACAATTCCCCTAAAAATCACCTTTTCATCACTAATAAAGTCCTATTTTGAAGTGTTGTAAAGTATTGTAACAAGGTTTCATGCTTTTCTAGGCATAACTTCACTATTTACACCTTTCTTATGTTTTATTTGACCCCTTTATGCCCTTATAAGCTTTAATTAAGTGCATTTTTGAATGTTAACCTGACAAAAAAATTAAACATGACTTAATTCCTGACACCCATTTTTAGGTCCTAGGTGGAACCCATTTGCCATGGGTGGCGAATGAGTCCCCTTGGCTCCAAATTCAAAAAATTTAAAATTTCCTTTTGGATTTCTATTCAAAATCACTTGATGTCATCCTATGATGAGGTATTAATGGGTTACTAAGGCACAATATTGTATAAATAAGTGTTTTACATCAATTTCAGCCCCCATTCACTCAAGCATTCAATCTCATACATTCACATATCACATTCAAGCATTCAAGCATCTTACAACATCAAAGCAAGCACTATTCAAGCATTTTGGAGCATCCATTGATACAAATTCATATTTTCATCAAGGGTTTGGTAAGTTGATAGAATTTGCATGTTATTTGTTTATCATTCTCTTGCATTTCATTATTTCTTTAAGGGTTTGATTATCAAAGTGGGGTTTGACCAAGGAAAACCCCTGTTTGCTAACCCTCAACCATTTTTCCTTTCTTGCATGTGTGTTTGTAGAACTTTGTATGCAAATTTAACAAGCATTTAGGTGTTGAAGAGTGTTCAACAAATAAACTACGTGCTTCAAGTCAAATCAATCATTTTTCAAGCTTGGAGAAGGTATTTTGTCTATTTTCTGCAGAATTGACTTTGGCAACCCAACAAGCAGATATCTCCAGATTTGGTATTGTAGAGTTGTCTCTTGATTTTTCAGAATTTTAGGAGAGGACTAATTTTCCACTAGCGGTGAACGAGTCCCATAGTAAGACTGAAAATCTATATTTTTTCATATTCTAGATCCCGACAATAAGAAACTTGTTCTTGACAATTTTCACCAAAAGTGGGACTAATTCACCACCTTGGGAAAATGAGTCCCACTGTTGATTTTATGTGATTCTAGACAACATTCCATAGATTATATAATCTTCATTAGACCTCCAGGTGCACATTGGTTCAACCCATTTCCTTTTGTTTTGCATTTATTCATTCTTAGTTAATTATTTGCATATCACGTTGTGTTTTCCAGCATAGCTTAAATCTTTAATTTTGCATTCAAATTCAGTCATATAGATCACTTAATTGCATTTATTTCATTTCATTTAGCCTAAATAACATCATACATAACACAATTTGAATGAACCCTTCAATATTTTTGGCCTACCTCTCTCCTTTTAGGTGAAAATCCCTAGAAGAGTTAGGGAGTCTTGTGTGGTGCCAAAAATCTATGGTTCATTTCGGTGAACCTTCATTTTGAACACTTTACATTTTTTATTTCATTTGCATAGTACATCCTAGATTACACTTGCATCAACATTCAATTAGGGTATTGTTTTGTTCTTGCATTCTGGGACTTCTCATATTGCATTAGTGAAAGCTTTGTTTAGATTTCATTTTTGCATTGCATATCATTGAAAAAACTAAAAATATGCATTTTAAATCCTTCATTGCATTCTGAAAAGCATTAGAATCACATTAAAATTTCTAAAAAAAATAAAAAAACTCATAGTTGGACTCATTTGCCACCTTGGGTGAATCAGTCCACCTTCACTTCTTAAAGAATATTTCTAGCATTTTTCTTGCATTTTCCTACATTTCTATTTTTTGTAGTCACTTCTCTATTACAATTAGTAGAATTTCTATTATTTTCATTTAGAACTCCTATATTTCCTTGCATTTACATTCACCCCATCTTTTGTGGTACTTGTATGAGCTTTTGGTGCCCCATTAATAATACTTCAGTGAGATGAAGTTCTAGACTCATGGCTTCTTGTGATAGCACTTTCGTTGTGGACCTTGGGATCTCAAAGGCTCCTACTCCTAGTATGGAAAATGGTGCATTAGGAATTTAAAATACCACTTCTATGCCTTCACCTTTCCATCCAATGAATGTTGACACCCAAAAAAAGTCCATCCCATAAGAAAAGTTCATTAATATTCATGAGGATTTTGCACATTTTCAACAAGACTTTCCCCTTGAAAACATTTCCACCACTGCCATACCCACAATAAAAAACCTTCATTGCTTGATTGAAAGTAATGATAGCTTGAAAGTTATGAAGAGGATTGCCGAGATTTACAATAAACATGCCTCTTCTAATACCTAATCTGCAAACATTCCTGTAAGCCAAGGAGGACCTCAAGTTCACCCCCCTTCAACCATAGCATCCATACCAACTTATACCACTCCTCAAGTCACCACAACTATGCAACAGGTTAGTCATAGGGCTCCTTCTTTCACAATTACAACTAGCATTCCTAGTTCTCTTGTGGCATCACAAGTCCCCTCCACCACCTTCATACCCCTTAGTATTCCTTTCACTTCCCCTAACATCACATACACTCCATCACCATTTTCCCTTCCACCTCAAACAACTTACCCTGACCCTATTCTTACACAACTTCTTAACACCATTTCATCCATGCAACAACTTTCCACCATTAGCCAATGTCAAAATGCTCCACCTACATATCATGTCCATAGCAGCCCCTTATCCTTAGAAATCTTATGAACCCCAATGTCACAAGGGATAGAAATACCTCAGTTTGAGAAATAGAGAGGTAAAGGATACCCTATCAACCATGTTAATGCTTATACAACTTTATGCAGTGATTTTTTCCTTGATGATAAACTCTTAACCAAACTTTTTCCAAGGACCTTGAAAGATAGTGCATTAGAATGGTTCTCTAACTTGCCCAATCATTCCATATAATCATTCAATGAATTGGTGGATGCTTTCATAAGTCACTTTCAAGTTCACATGACTCCTAAAAAGATGATGGCTAACCTCATGAGATGTAGAAAAAACACAAACAAAAAAGTACCTAATTTTATCTCATGATACTAGTCCTTGTATGCTCAATTTGATGCCAAGATTCCTAATGCACATCTGCAGAAGATGTTTATCAAAAACTTGCACACAAACCTTCAAGATAGATTAACTATGATGAAATTCCCTTCATTTATGCATTTATGCACAACCTTATGTGACTATCACAACTCAATTTCTAGTCGAGACTCAAAGTCCACTTCTAACCTAGCTGAGAAATCTTAACCACAAAACCAAAACAACACACAAAAAATTTTCAAACCAAATAGAGGATTTTTACAGTTCAATCCACCTCCTCAACCAAAAAAACCAACCCAACTAGTTCCAAATCAAGTGGTAGTTGTTAAAGCAGTGGTGCCTTATACCTATGGGGACTCGAAGAGATAATTTACCCCCTTACCTAATACTCTCCATAACACAATGAACCAGTTGCTTCAACAACACATGATCACTTTTCCAACTATTAAACCACTTGATCCCACCCAACCCTTACCACCTACCTTTAAACCAAATCCTTATTGTCATTTTCATTTCCAAAATGGACATGACACCCAACACTGTAAGCATCTAAAACATTTAGTTCAGGACCCCATTGATTCAGGCCATTTATCCATTGCGGGTGTTACTGATCAAGGCAATAAGTCTATTGCACACCCTCACCAAAATTTACAAATTTTCACCAACCCATGCCTAAACACAATATTTCATTTGTCAAGGCTAGTGAACCTTCAAACACTGATGTAATGAATGTTGATACAAATAGTGAACAACATGATATAACTTCAACTATTACCCAAATTAAGCCTATGGAAAAACTTGTGGGTGTGATAGATGTTATCCCTCATAAGGGCCAAACCAATAAATCTCTTGATATCACTTTTTTTACTAAAGATATTCTTCAAAAAATTCTTGATGGTCCTCTTTACATAGCCGATAGAATCTATGATAAGCCCACCAATGGGATATTAATAGATCCTGCCTGTGGTGAGAATGTGATCACATAAAAAAGTTTAGTATTACACGATCTATGTCAAGATGATTATAATAAACCAACTACATGGATTAAGACACGTACTAGTTTTGGATGCCCTACAATTAGATCGATGGTGCCCCCATTACAGAAAAGACCCAAAACTTCAAATGTAACATTTTCTATTATTCCACAATCAGATCAATTTCATTTGTGGCTAGGCCACCCTTGGCTTCACTTAATGAAAGTGGTCCCATCAATGGTTCACAAATGTTTGGTGTTTCCACATGGAAATTAAATATTTAGCATACACCATAGTGGCTTTAATCCATTATCCTCTAAAGGTAATTTTTCCTTAGAACCCTTTTGGTCTAAACCTATGGAACCCATCACCCCTCAAAAGGACTTCTTTTTCATAGCCTATCAAAAGTTCAAAGCCAAATGAATAGCTGAATTTTCTATTTGTAACATGTCCCTGTCCACTTCCACACCTCCTATCATAGATGAAACCATGCTTCAGCCTGAGTCCAACATTGAGAAAACAATACAACCACCCTTACACACTTCCCCTCCATCATTTAAAATACCAAGAGAAAATGAAACCAATCCTATCATGCCTCCTTGCATTAAACAAGTGTATAAAGCCAAAGAGAAAGTGATTGATCCATCCTCTTTTATTTTTTTTGTTCTTCCCTCTTTAGAAGCAGAAGAACCTATGATGAATCAATCCACTCTTACACCTCAACAACTTCAAAATAGAATTAAACAAAATTGCGGTGCTAGGGATTATAGATGTTGTCATCATCTCCTCACTCATTAGTCTCACTTGGAAGAAAATAAAGAAAATAACCCTCCTTCTCCTAACCTGACAAAAGATAGTCCAGTCCAACCTTCATAACAAACTCAACCAATCCAACAACCACAACTTTTGATACATCCTTCCTTGGAAATCACCCTTCGTCCTCCCATCATCATCAATCTTGATGATGATGATGATGATGTGGTGATAGAAAAAATATATGAAGAATTTCACAATGATTTAACTCTTTATTTTCATCTACCATGAGCTTAAATGATAAATCCTCTCAACCAAGTGAAGAACCTGGTATGACTCCTAGTTTGGCACTTGGAATTCTTCCTTTGGACAATCAATTTCCCTTGCATTATATTAAACATGATTGGGAGGCAGATGACTTGTTAGATGGTTGGCTCGCATTCGCTTAGCTAGCCATTTCTCATTTCTCTTTTTATTTTTCCTTTTTCACATTCATGTGTGTGTCGTGTTCCCTTGTAACATGTCTTTGATGTTCCCTCTCTTTGTACATTTCTTCTATTTGTACCTCTATTCTTGTATATGGTGTGCATTGTCATTTTCAATTTTTTTTTTTGTTCTCCTTTTTAGGATGACACAAAGTGTAGAGATGCTCAATGTCTCTTCCATGTTGACCCAAAAGTTCCTTTAACTTTTTCTCTTTTTGTTTTGTGTTTTCCTTTTGGGGATGATGCAAGGCATTGAGACTAAAATGTCTCCTTCATGTTGACCCAAAAGCTTTTTATTTTCTTTTACCTTTTCATTTTCCTTTCACTTGTGTTTTTCTTTTGGGAATGACACAAGGCATTGAGACCGCAATGTCTCTTCCATGTTGACCCAAACCTGACTTTCTTTTTCTTTTGTTTTTGCTATATTTGTGTCATTCTTCTAGTTCTATGTGCTTTGGGGAATGATGATAGTTCTAAGCTCTTTAATCAAAACATTGAAGCAATGAAAATACTAACCCAAAACTCAATAGATCCCTAATGTGTTCCATGTATTCTTTTATGGGGGGAAACTCCCTTTCTTTTGTTGTTCACTTTCATTGACATGACATAGCCTTACTTAGAAACATATGACTTAGCATAGGGATTTCCAAGTTGACTCTCATGTCTTGTTTTATTTTTACATTTTCTTGGACTTCACTACTTTAATGTAATTTCTCATAGAACGATGTGTAGAAATTCCTTTAAAGTGGGTGGCATACATTACCATTAATTCATTTGCATTCTAGGTTCCTAGTGTAGCCTTGTCATTTATATGATGCATTCGTCACTTTTTGGATGACATTAGGTGTGTTTTCCTTCATAAGTGTGATCTATCTTAGCATATTACATTCCTCTTGGTTGCCTAATGGGACACACTGTATCCCCTAAGTTGTGAATATACTATTCTTTGATTGGTCCTCTCTTGGAGACATTAGACACAATGTTCCCTAAGTGACTAACCTTGCATGAACTTAACAATACTCCTTTGAACTTTATATTTTTTTCATTTTTACATTTTACATTTTTTCCACCTTGCATAACGTAACTTGAATGTATGTGGTACCTTCCTTTTTGTTCATGATTTCTAAGCATATGGAGCTTTGCTTGTCTCATGAAGCATGAACTGGCATTTTTCCTTGTGGTGTCTTGTTAAAGTTATCAGGAGGTATAACTTTGATATGGTTGAGTGGGAAGCCCATCTAGCGGCATGAATTTCCCCATAGCCACCTTTATGTTTGTGAGTGCATACCAACTAGCGTGTGTATCTCCCCTTTTGAGATTTCTCACCCCACAGACAACTAGAAGTTTTGTGGCCCTAGAGTGAGTATACTTGGGCCTTCTCACCCAATAGACCGCCATGATTTTTGTCACCCCAAAGTGAGCATTCATTCTCTTTTTCTCACAATTAGCCTAGATCTAATCCAAAACTAGTTGGACAGACAATTGAAGCTTCATCTGATTCTCTCTTTTCAACACTTGTGTGTTCTTTCTTATGCTTATTTTTCTATTGGATCTTCATCCTAGGGGCTTGATCATCCCTCTTGATCATTGTATTCCATCTTGCTAATGTAAGTACATTTGAACCCTCCTCCCAATGTTCATGGCTACTTTAGTGTGAATTTGAAGCAAGCTCATCCTCTTACTAAAGTGGGGGATAAATGCAATGTATAAAAATGGACCCTTGTTATTTTGTGGTCTTTTAGGCCTTGTTTCATGATGTTTGGTCTATTTTGCTCTAATTTTATGTTGTAACATGGCTTGAACATGCATATTTAGGTACTAAAATTCAAATTATGATGTCTTGTGAAGGTGTTGTGAAGTTTTTTAAAGCATTTCTACACTCTTCTAGACTCTTATCAATACAATTCATCTAAAAATCACCTTTTCATCACTAATCAAGTCCTATTTTGAAGTGTTGTAAAGTCTTGTTACAAGGTTTCATGCTTTTCTAGGCATAACTTCACTATTTACACCTTTCTTATGCTTTATTTGACCCCTTTATGCCCTTATAAGCTTTAATTAAGTGCATTTTTGAATGTAAACCCAAAAAATAACATTAAACATGACTTAATTCCTGACACCCATTTTTAGGTCCTAGGTGGGACCTATTCATCATGGATGGCGAATGAGTCCTACTTGGCTCCAAATTCAAAAAATTTAAAATTTATTTTCATGTTTTTATTCAAAATCACTTGATGCCAGCTTGTGATGAGGTATTAACGGGTTACTAAGGCACAAGATTGCATAAATAAGTGCTTTTGCATCCATTTCAACCCCCATTCATTCAAGCATTAAATCTCCTACATTCACATATCACATTCAAGCATTCAAGCATCTTACAACATCAAATGAAGCACTATTCAAACATTTTGAAGCATCCATTCATACAACTTCATATTTTCATCAATGAGGGTTTGGTGAGTTGATACCATTTTCATGTTATTTGTTTATCATTCTCTTGCATTTCATTATTTCTTCAAGGGTTTGATTACCAAAGTGGGGTTTGACCAAGGAAATCCCCTATTTGCTAACCCTAAACCAATTTTCCCTTCTTTCATGTGTGTTTGTAGACCTTTGTATGTAGATTTAACAAGCATTTAGGTGTTGAAGAGTGGTCAACAAATCAACTAGGTGCTTCAAGTCAAATTGATTATTTTTGAAGCTTGGAGAAGGTATTATGTTCGTTTCCTATAGAATTGGCTTCGGCAACCTGACAAGCAGATATCTCCAGATCTGGTGTTGCAGAGTTGTTTCCTGATTTCTCAAAATTTTGGGAGAGGACTGATTTTTCACCAGTGGTGAATGAGTCCCACCTTAAGACTGAAAATCTAGGTTTTGTCAAATTCTGGATCTTGGCAGTCAGAAATAGGTTCCCAATAGTTTTCACCAGAAGTAGGACTAATTCGCCACCCTGGGTGAATGAGTCCCACTATTGATTTTCAGTTATTCTAGACAACATTCCGTAGATTCCAGAATCTTCATCAGATGTCTAGGTGTACATTGATTCAATCCATTTCCTTCTATTTTGCATTTATTCATTCTTAGTTCATTGTTTTCATATCACATTGTGTTTTCCAGCATAGCTTAAATATTTAGTTTTGCATTCAAATTCAATCATATAGATCACTTAACTATATTTAGTTCATTTCATTTAGCCTAAATAACATCATACATAACATAATTTGAATGAACTTAGTGTTTTTGGCCTACCTCTCTCCTTTTAGGTGAAAAACCCCAGAAGAGTTAGGGAGTCTTGTGTGGTACCAAAAATCTACAGTTCATTAACCCTTCTGCTGAGCCTTTAAATTGGGGTGAATCTAGATTGGATGTTTTATGTAGAATGGTGAAGGATGGGACTGAAAATCTCCTTTCACTATTTAAAAGAATTTTTTGAGGATCAAGGATCTCAATGCTAAGTTGAATGAATGTCAGATTGTCTTTGTGGTGTTGGTTAACTATAAAAAAGGAATAGAGGGTGAAAAGAAAGTTTAAAACTATAAATGTTCTTGACAAGGTGGTGATAGATACTGAGAAAATTGGTAGGGACTATGAGGAGAGGCTTGTGTCCTTGGAGGATAATGTCCATAGGGTTCATGAGGAGCATCTTGTTTCTTTTGATGAAAAAATTAATAATGTTTGTAGTGGTTGGCAATCAGTGGTGCAAATTAGTAACTAGTCTCTTAATTCAAGTGTGTATTGTTTGAATTTGGTGAATGAAAAATCCCTTAGGTGGACTAGTAAATAGTTGGAGCTCAATGAGAATGAGGAGGAAATTGTTGATGTTAATTGCAAGAATCAAATGGAGAAGAGTTTCAATGAGGGCTTGTGTTTGCATACTAGGAGAAAGACCAAAAAGAGGCCTACTATTTTTATCTAGGAGCTTGAAGACATAGTGGAGATGCATGATAATGTCACCTCTAGTAATTTGGAGGTGATTAAGGTTCTAGATAATCTACTTTTTTTGTACTTGGTCAGATTCTATGCTATTTTTTTGTTGTTAGTTTAGCTGTGGTTTGTCTAGGTTTATGTTTTAACAATTTTTTTGTTTTTTTGGGGTTGTTGGTGCTAGTTTTTTAATCTCGGGAAGCATTCTCTCGATGTAAAGTGTTTCAAGATCCCTTCAAAACAAAATTTTCCTTATCAAAAACATTGTACAAGTATTATTGGTATCTTTCACATCATATTGTGCCTTATGTATTTACACTATGATATAAAAGGCCATGGGGGGTTGTGTACAATTTTTTTTTTTTCATGACACCTTTTTTAGTTTCCCTTCCATGAAAATAATGAATCACATGAGGGAAGAAACAATGTATTAGCACTATGATCTATCTTGGCTCTCTCTTGGGTCATGTGTCTGTGGTAATACAAGTGTCACTATGATCTATTATTAGCACACACACATGAAACAAGATTCAATTTGATTCATTATTTTCATGGAAGGGACACTAACAAAGGTGTGATGACAATAAAATTTTTGTGCACAACTCCCCATGGCCTTTTATATCATAGTGCAAATACGATAAGGCATAATATGAATGTTGGTGCAGATTTCATTAGGTGTCCTTATCTATTGTCATTTGTGCATTGGTATGCTATTTTAGGATTGAGAGGATGGATGGTTAGAGTACTTGATTAGTCAGGTGATGGGAATTGTAGCATCTGGTTTGATCATGATGTCATGATAGCTTGTTACATTCATTGGCCATACACTTTTAGTGGGAGCTTTTGATCATGATGAATTGATGGTGTTGGATTGGTTTGTGATGTTTTGATGGCAATTGTATGTATCTTCTTGGCTTGGAGATCTTGGTTTACTTGTATGTTACTGACATTGCAATTGAGTGTGTGTAGTCCTCAATGATCTTCTTGGAGAGGATGGTTGTCATGATGCCATGTGTAGCTCATATCATGGTTTAGTGGGAGTTGTTGGTAGTGACACAGATGCATTATTGGGTATGATTATCTTCATTAGATTGGGGATATGTATTCTTTGTTTAGAGTGACTTTGTTATTATGTCATGATATACTCTTGATTCTATATTAGACTTTGACATATTAAATTTTCTCTTGATATATGAATGTATGTTATGGTGCATGTGATCTAATAGGAGGAGATGGTTAGATCATGTTGTCATGATAGGTTCTTCATTCTATGGTTGGAGCTTTAACATTAATCACATGTGTTTCTCTTTGTATTGAATACATTGATAATTTTCTTGATTGCTTCATGATGGTGCTATGTCGCATTTGGAGTTTGGCATGTATTGATTGGTTATAGGTTCTCGTGGATACTTGGAGATGTAGATTATGGTTGGAGTTCTCTTGTGATTAGAGACATTTTCTTGACATAGTTACTCTTTGGAGGTTTCAATAGGAAGACCTAGGATCTTTCACTTGGATAAGGACATGAGTTCATGATTGATTGATAGAGGAGATTGTTCTTGGAGTGAGTCATGATGACTTGGTTATCTTGGAGGAGCATACTCATTCCCCATTCTTGATCTACTTAGTAATGCATTGTTTGAGAGGTATTTACCCATTATATCCTTCATATGTGTTATTTTTTATGCTTTTATTCTCATGGGATTGAGTTGATTCATGGTGATCGATTATGGAGACTCGTTTGAGGATTATTTAACATGTGTTTATATGCTTTATATTTCATAGGTATGGATCTTGGGCTATGTATAGTTAGTTTTGGAGGATTCATTTTGAGGGATGTTATGGCATGGTTATCTTCGTGTGCATTTGAGTTCATGATATCATTCTTTGATGAGGATTATTAGTGTTGTGCATTTTTGCACACACACCCCACTTGGAGTAGGGACCCTCTTTTCTAATTTCTTTTGACCTTTGGTTTTATTCGATCTATCCTTTTGAGGTCTTGACATGTTGGTCTTGCTAGCTTTGACCTTGCCTTGAGGCTGGAATTGATTAAAATTGAGTTTAAAGAAAAATCTGGGTTTTCACCTAGGTCTAGGATTTTCCAACTCCGGCGGATTTTCCCAGGCCCTGGTTCTTTGTCTGTTTCTAGCTGGATTCTCTGAATCCGGTTTTTATCCGATTCCAGGATTTTCTAGTTCGGACGGATTTTCCCGATCTGCACTAAAATCCCAAAATTCATCGTTTTCCCAGTTTCTGCATTTCCGCAAAATTTCTGTCCATTCAGGATTTCTACGTATCTTGAGATTTTCTGAAATTCTATTTTGGGCTCGGGTTTCTGGATTTGTCAGAAGTGTCTTGTCGCTCATTAATGACTGAGGTACCCTTGCTCAGACGCACAATGAATGAATATGAAACCTTTTGAGCATTATTTTTTTGACTTTATCATTCATTTGCTTGCTATTTTGGCGATTGAGAGCTTTCATTCGAGCTTTGAGCATTGATCCTGTGTTGCTTGCGCATGGGTTGTTTGGTGCTGATTGGGGTTTCCATTGCTGAGATGAGTTTTCTTTGTGATTGCTTCTTCGACCTCGAGTTTCGACTGAATTAATCCATGGTATGTTATCGATGGCCCCTCTTGTTTGTTTATGCAATGATTGGGTTCTTCCGTATTGAATGATGATCATTTTGGGTCGGCCTTTGCTGGGTTTTGATTCCGCATTTGTAGAGTCAGGGTTTGACCCATTTTTGTCATAGAACCCCATCACCCGTGCCCTATGAGTGCTATTTATCCATTAGATGGCGAGTGTATCCTTTAGACGGGGTTCTGGGTTAGATTGTTTTCCCTTTTAGTGCAAAATTTTCCATCTGTGGGGTTAGGGTTTCCTTGATGCTCGGCCCAGAATAACGGATTTGTGATGATTTGTTAATCTTGCCCTTGTATTATGCTGCCCCCCACCTTGTGAGGATTCAGAGTGCCTTAGACTGCTCTTTATCACTGATATTTTAAACCTCGAGCTTGCTCTGGTTTTAATGGTGGGAGGTTTTCTTCATCAAAATTAGGGCATCATCGGTCTGCCCGGAGAATTCATCGTTTGAGGTCTCTTGAAGTCTAATTTCCTTCGCATTTTGAATCTTGTTGGTTGGTATCAATTTTGGGACTATTCGAGTCCAGATAGAAAGGTTTGCATGATCATTTGGTCGCTAGTTCGTGTGTCGTCATTTGTCGAGTTTCTGAGGTCCTCGTGGAATTCCTCCGCATTCAGATTTTCCCAGTTTCGGCTGATTCTGTGGGGCATAGCAATTTCCAGAGTTCTTCGAACTGTCCGCGAAAATCCATCTCACCCAAATTTTTTCGGTTTTCCTGTCTGTTTTTTATTTTCTTCGATTTTCTGAAGATAGGACTAATGGAGTGAATGCTAATTGGATATATCTTTTTGCTGGTGAGTGAATTTCATGATAATCTAATGATTTTTGGCTATATTAACAATTTATTTAACTAATGATGCTTTGGCAACGAGAGTCCGTATGGGTCATATTTCTCCCAAATTCTGCCCCAACTGGATTTTCCCGGTTTGCATGATTTTCCCAGACTGCCTTATTTCTCTAGATCTTCAAGGATTAGCAGTTTGCGATGGATTTTAATTGTTTTATATGATTTTAGGCTAACCTTTGGATTGGAATATGCATGATAATTAAATACTATTGATGTCTTTTGTGAGTGCAGGCTGAATCAAGCAAGGTTGCTAGAGGAAAATCTAAGGGGGGCACGGAGGGGTCATCCATTTCTGATGTAGAGCAATTAAGATTGGATATTAAGAGTTAGCTTCCTGAGAGCAGGATATCCTCTGTATGGTCCGAAGTGTCTGATACTAATGTGGGAGCTTGGGGGTATGAAGAGTTTAAGCAGAGAACAGCTGAGAAGGATTTGTCGGCCTTAAGGAATGGAATGATGAAGTCCGGACTTGTGCATGTGGCTGGGTTCCCTCCGGCAATTCAATGTTATGAGCTGATTCTTGAGTGTGCTCAACAGTATGATTTTGATACACAAAGGGTGGTCAGTACTGAGGGAAGGGTCTTGGCTAATTTCAGTCCTGTCTCCATTGCTCAGGCCTTTGACATGCCTGACCTACCTTCAGTGTGTGCTTTGAACATAGACACGATTAAAACATACTATGAGAATGAGCCAGTCAAGGCTCAATAGATAATTAATTCATGGTTAGAGAAACCAAAGTCCCACCATTCTAAATTGCCTAAGCAGTTGCACAGAGTTAAGTGCAGGTCAAATGTCTATGATGCCATAACATTTTTAAGCAGAGTAGTTGGTTTGAAGACTGCTGGGGTGCTAGAGAGTTGGATGGTCCATGTAATCACCAAGGTTGAGCAAGGAACTAACTATCACTGGGCAGGGCTTATTAGTGCTGAAATTGACAAACAGCTGAGGAATGTTCTGGAGACTAAGAGGTTCACTATGTCCTCTTATGTCATATATGTGTTAGCCAGATTCTACCCATACAAGGGTCTGAATCCACAAGGGACGCTTGGACAAGATATTATCTACAAGGTCTATCTAGAGCTGTACCTAGGACACAAGAACTACAGAAGGGCCAATGATGCCTTCACGATGCATATCACCAGGATGCTCCAGAACGCTGAGCATATGAGACTGTCAGATGGAGCCAAAGGGCTGATAAAGAATTATGGGGCCTAGTTCATCCAATTTCCCACCTTCACTTACCTTAGAATTGATGGATGCCCGGTCGCGCCATATAGGTTACCTCGCTATCCTACTGATCACATTGTTTTGTTGGAGGTTGTGAGGCAGATTTGTGAGTTTGATGCCATTGTGAAGAAAGAAAAGCATAAGACAGGCTTTGGTGGGGATTTTCCCCTTGGAATTGGTGTGGCAGAGGTGTGCCCCTCTATTCAATCAGCACATACGGCAGGAGATGAGTTAGCAGCATATGGTTTCTCCTTCCACTCCAAAAGGATGAATTTTGATATCACAGGAGAGGCGCAGAAGAAGGCCACAAGGGAGTACCGGCATAAAGATGACCTAGAGGATTATTGGGCCAACATCAAAGATGATCTTGAGGCCAGAAAGAAGAGGTACTCCAGGCTCCCTGTTGATGCAATCAGACAATACAATGTCAAGTTGATCCCGGATCAACTGGAGGACGATGGAAACCTGGTGCAGGATCATGCTTATGAAACTGTGAAGGACAGGTCAGTCGGGGATATCAATTGGAATGAGGATGAGGTTACGGAGTTAGAAGACCTAATGGCCCCAGTTATGAAATTCAACTCTTCCTGGTTGAAACATAAAATTTGGGAGCTGGAAAGCGAGAAGGTAACTTGTACCTTCAATTTGATGGGAGACCTCAATCCCATGTCTACTTCAGAGGAATCCGGGGAAGATAACCCCAAAGGGAAAATGGTAAAGAGCTCTCCTTTCAAGATAAAGATTAGGGGTCTTAAGGAAAGTGGGCCTGAACCAAAGAGGAAGCCAAAAGGAAAGAGGAGATGGCGGACTTTGAAGATTGGTACGTCCTCTGATGAGGAGGAGTTTTAAAAAGAAGAAGAGGGGGATGCTCCTCCACCACCGAAGAAGGCAAGAACAACAAGACTCTTGAAGAAGAAGGCTCAGGAGGCATCAAAAGTTGAGCCTCCGATTGTTGATGTGGAAAGCTCAGGGGGAGAAAAGACCAAAGTCTATATGAGGAGATCTAGGACACCCTCTCCAAAGGACACTGTGCAAAAGATGGATCCTGCTCCAGAGTCACCAGTCACAGAGCCACCTAAGGTTGCTTCCCCACCACCAAGTGTGCTTGAGCATGAGATCCTTCAGGAGCATGAAACTAGTGGAGAGGCGGAGCCATTCAAGGAGGGGGCACTCTTTGGTGAAGCAACAGAGCTGGAAGTTGAAGAGGAGGAAAGGCATACTTCTCCTTTGGTGCAATATGAAGATTCCCCGAAAAGTGATAGAGGTAACAGATCGCCTGAGCAGAAAGAAGACATCCCTGCTAGAACCCCATCACCGGTGTGAGAGTTGGAACTTGAAGAATTTGATCAAGGTGAGCAGCTCCCTGAGAAAGAGGAAGATAAAATAACTACAGAGGAAGAAGAGAAAATGACAAAACAGCCAGAAAATGTCAAAATAGAAGAAATTCGGGTAGAGCCTGCAGCCCCAGACTGGCTCAAAAAGGAGATAGCAAGAAAGAAATAGGTGGTAGTCGAAGACACTCCCTTGGATTGGGATGAAATGCTATCTAAAATTGGCAAGGGAAAGAAAAGGAAGGTAGCTATGGTGGTTTCCAAGGTGGAAAGGGATGAAGCGAATAACAGGGTCATCCACATTGCCACCCCTGCCGCAGAGAAGACAAGAGAAGAGGTCACAGGTCAAGACTACAATGTGCAAACTATCAACCTCGGACCGGCATCCATGGAGCAGGACATAGAGGAATATGAAGGGTTCAGTGCTGTGATTATTGGGAGGTTGAGAAAAGAGACCCAGACCAAGCATGAGCTGAGAAAGGAGAATGAAAGACTAAGGAAATGTTTGGAAGAAGTGATGAAACCTCTGCAATCTCTCCACCCTTCTTCTTCAACTACTCCTGGCTTCCTACCTAAAGAAACTATTTCTGAGATTGAGAGAATGAAGGCCACTGCTCAAACTGCGATGGATTGGCTAAAAGATGTGCAAGTAAGAGGGGATAATGCAATTAAGGACATCCTTTCAGTTGGGAAGGATGCAGTCCGAGCTAAGGAGCTGTTGGAGCATGTGCTATCCCAGGACAAGGAAGACATGGACCTCTTGTTGCAGAAATCTAAGGTCATCATGGGGCATGGTAAGGAACAGCTGGCTGCAGATGGAATTCTTCCTTCTTCCAGATTGGATGAACCTTGGGAATGGTTCGAGGCTCTGCAGATTAGGCAGAAGGCTATAAAGAAGATCCAGAAATGGAAGAAATCAATTGATGGTGATCTTACTACAATGTACGATGGATGTATTGCCTTCTTTGAGGTGATGACAGGAAGGAGAAAGATTGCCCCAAAATATCTGAGTCTGGAGCAACTAAGGGAATGGTGGCATGAGGTCTATGCCCCAGATTCAGAGAGTGTTATAACTGCCCACCAATTAGATGATGCAGCCACATATCTGGCAGTGATGGATAAATATCAGGCCAATAAGGAGGAATGGAATAAGATTGTTGACCAATTGAAAGAAGAGATTGATTCCATTAAATGTCGGCTTAGGATATTGCCTTTGCCACCTGTCACTGAATTGGATGGAACATTCTTGAGGGTCCAGGGATCATTGGTTCAAAGAAAGGATAAGGGAAGTGGCAGTTAATGCCTGTTTTGAGATTTGTGCTTCCCTATTATTATAGGGCATGCATTGGACCAAGCTACATTGGGGACTGTGTCAAGGCCGACCTTGATGATAGATGGCATTTAATGCGTGCCTTACTTTGATTTCCTTAGGCCGACTTGTTTTGGCAATTATATTTATCTTGTAAAAATGTTTGGCTGGGCCGACATATCTTGAGATTTGCTATAAAAGGGCATTCTTGCCTCATTGTAAGGGGTTAGCTAGAAAGTAATAGAGATAAGTAAGAGCAAAGAGCTAGAGTATTTTGTAGTTAGAGTAGTATTCAATTTCTTGAAGCAAATACTATATCAGAACAGTGGAATTGTTGCAACAGTTTGATGATCTAATACAATTGAAGGCATTGTGGTTTTCCTGGTGAAATCTCTTGTGTTATTTCATTTGCATGGTTCTTGTTGTTCTATCTTTTAAATTGCTTGAGGATTTAGGGTTTAACATTTAGAATTAAATTAGTTTTAGTTTGGTGAATGATGTTTATGATTTCATATTTGGAATGTTTGTAGCAATCTCTGGTCTATACTCCCAGTAACTATCTGATTGTAGTAGGCTGGTGAAGTCAACCTGGACCATATATTCACATGTGCTTAAGTTCAATTGTAGATGAATGTCTATGATTTGAAAATCTACATACTTCAGAAGATTGCACCATTCTTGTGATACTGCATTGTGGGTTAAGCAAGAATTGGTTGTTTGAGATTGGTCCATTCCAGATATCTGTCATTTGCATTACTCATTCCAGGAGTAGTTTAGATTTATCATATCCTTGCACCCTTATCTTTTGCTATTTCTTTATCATTTGGTTAGATCTAGGATTTGAGATCACCATATTGCATAATCTGATAAATTTAGTCTGATTTGCTTGTAGTAAGTTCCTTTGTGATTCTTGTTTTCACATATTATACGAGTTATTTTATACGTGTCTGACACGACACGAAAACGGTGATTTTAAGTAATTGTGTTGAAATAACAAGAATAGAATGACACCATTACATACATATTTCGCTGCAAAACTATCAGCAATTAGGAGATGGTTTACTGGATAATTCAATAGGATGGATTTTGTTTATCTATTGATTAGAGGCTCATCTGTACTTGGTTATACTAAACTCAGATGTAATTTATTTCTGGTTTGATTGTTACCTTCTTACTCTGCTGACTGGTTCATTGTACATATGTTTTGTACGTGATATTTTTTGGATTGAGATGGATAGTTAAAATTACTTGGTCGTCAGGTGATGATATTATTTACATTTCAGCTGGTTGTACTTTCGTAGAATCTTTTTAGTAATGATAGCTTAGTGATTGGATTAATCTTTTGATGGTGGTTTTAATCATCTTGCAGCGGATGTTGCTAACATGGTAGGCCTCTGTGATCCTCAATGAGTCTGCCCAGAGGATGGTTATGTAATTAAATATATATCTGGTTTAGGATTCAATTAGATGTATGGATGCCATTGTGCGTGCGTTATATTCTGATTTGGGATATGTATTCTTGGTTTAGAGTGAGTTTTTTATTATGTCATGATATACTCTTGATTCTCTATTAGAGTTTTGAATATTACATGTTCTCTTGATACCCAAATGTATGTTATGTTGCATATGATCTCCAAGGAGGAGATGGTTAGATCATGTTGTCATGATAGGTTCTCAATTCTATGGTTGGAGCTTTGAAATTGATCATGTGTGATTCTCTTTGTATTGAATACATTGATCATTCACTTGATTTCTTCATGATGGTTCTATGTTGCATTTGGAGTTGGGCATGTATTGATTGGTTATATGTACTCGTGGATACTTAGAGATGTAGGTGATGGTTGGATTTCTCTTGTGACTAGAGACATTTTATTGACATAGTTACTCTTTGGAGGCTTCAATAGGAAGACTGAGGAGCTTTCACTTGGATATGGACATGAGTATATTATGGATCGATAGAGAAGATTGTGCTTGGAGGATCATTCTCATTCCCCACTCTTGATCTACATGACAACATATTATTTTAGATGTATTTTACCATTATATCTTTCATATGTGTTATGTTTCATTCTTTGATTCTCATGGGATTGAGTTGATTCATGGTGATTGATCATGATGACTTTGTTATCTTGGAGGAGCATTCTCATTCCCCACTCTCGATCAACTTGACAACATATTGTTTTAGAGGTATTTTCCCATTATATCTTTCATATGTGTTATGTTTCATGATTTGATTCTCATGGGATTGAGTTGATTCATGGTGATTGATGGAGACTCATTTGAGGATTATTTAATATGAGTTTATATGCTTTATATTTCATAGATATGGATCTTGGGATACATATAGTTAGTTATGAAGGAATCATTTTGAGGGATGTTATGCCATGGTTATGTCCTTGTGCATTTGAGTTCATGATATTATTCTTTTATGAGGATTATTAGGTGATGGTTAATGGGCTGATTTTCATTATTGAGGATGGCTAATTTGAGTTTTATCTTCTTGATTAGAGAGGACTACATCCATGTTGGCATTGTTACATTAATTCATATGTTGTACTTGATCTATGAGGTTGAGTATTATGGATATCATTGAGGATTTTCATTTAGGGTTGTTAGGAGATCATACTTGACACAAAAGTATACTTTTGAGGTGTTTGTAGGACATTATGGTTTACAGGTTTCTTCTTGGGTGTTCATTTGTAGAGGATGGTGGCACCATGTTGTGATAGATTAGGCAACTATTTGGGTTGCATGTGTGGATCATTGTTATTATTCTTGGTACTTCATGCTTTGATTTACTTATCACACCTTGATGTATAGTGTTGATTGGTTGAACTGATATGCTTTGACATTACCTATGTAGAGGGAGTTCTTGGATATTTATGTTCTTCATTGATATATTTTATATAGGGAGCTTGGTTGTAGTTTATAGGAATGCATATGTTTTTGGAACGAGTTTGCTGATGTATTGATACCTTGGAGGTATGGATGGTTGGATCTATTATCATGTTTTGTGGATGCTATTTTTGATCGTGTGGGTTTTTTAGTTGATAGTAGCTTGGTTGGAGCCTTTGTTATCACTTGGATTTTATGCATGTGCTCACAAACTGGTGCATCTTCACCTTGGCATGTTCTTTTTCTTCCATAGGTGGCACATTGGAGAATGAAAGGAGTTCTTGCTTGAGAAGTTCTTGCTTGAGAAGTTGGTCACTTTTTTCTTATTTCATGTATCTTGATGGAGCATGAGAGCATGTTCGATATTCATGTGATTTCATGTCTGGATATGATGATGTATTTCATTCATTGATCGCATATGCAATGCATACAACAAGTGGGAGAATGTTGGGATATGGTGTTGTACACCATTACATAAAATTATTGATTATATTGTTGTAATTAAATAATTATTTAGTTTTGATACACCTTGGTGGTGTTGTTAATCACACTAGGTAATTATTTGGGGTCCACTTGATGTTGTATTGTAACATTATATTATTATTTAATGTGTGGGAGGCATATGATAATAATTTACTATGGGGAAATATTAAATAAAGGGTTAGTGGTTTTGTATTAACATGGTTTCACCTTACCACTAGTATTTTGTGAGTTTGTGTCTATAAAATAAAACACGTGTAGTGGTTTAGGCTGGTTGTCCTTATTGAGTCTTTTGGAGGTGTGCATTTGTGAAGCATGGCATGGGATGTGTGGATTCATGCTTGGACACATGAGAATGCATTGGAACACTTGATTATTTGGAGCTATTCATTGCAACTCTTGTATTGATTTATTATTGAATAATATGATGGAGTATAAATTATTTTGGAGGATGGGTTTTTCCCTCTATAGGGATTTCCCAAGGTATATCTTATGTTATTTTATGGCTTGTCTATTTGATATATGTATTCTGGTTACTTGTATGCATGTTTATCTCTAATGGGTTATGGAGGAAATGTATTAAGTTGTGGGTTGAGTGCAATATTTCCTAACACCTTGACTATAAGGGTTTCAATAAGGTTGATGATAAGAAAGGGCTTTTGGAGCTATTGTAAAACTCAATAGTGAAATCTAGTAAACAACGGTTGGAGGTTGAAGTTGTTGATTTGTAGGATTCTCCTACTGAGGACACTTTGGAGTGTGAAGGTGTGGAATTGAAGTGTCAGTCTGAGAATGTTGCTAACCCTTCTACTAGGCCTTTGAACTGGGTTGAAATTGACTTGGATGTTTTTTGCACAATGGTGAAGGATGGGACTAAAATCTCCTCTCACTGTTTAAATGGATTTTTTTGAAGATCAAGGATCTCAATGCTAAGTTGAATGAATGTTAGAGTGTCTTTGTAGTGTTGGTTAACTATAAAAAAAGGAATGGAGGGTGAAAAGCAAGTTTAAAACTATGAATGTTCTTGATGAGGTGGTGATAGATGTTGAGAAAATGGGTAGGGACCATGAGGAGAGTCTACTGTCCTTGGAGGATAATGTCCATAGCGTTCATGAGGAGCAGCTTGTTTCTTTGGAGGAAAAAGTTAACAGTATTTGTAAGTGTTGGCAATCAGTGGTGAAAATTAGTAACCAATCTCTTAATTCAAGTGTGTAGTGTTTGAATTTACTGAATGAAAAAGCCCTTAGGTGGATTGGTAAATAGTTGGAGCTCAATGAGAGTGAGGAGGAAATTTTTGATGTTAATTGCAAGAATCAAATGGAGAAGAGTTTCAATGAGGGTTTGTGTTTCATACTAGGAGAAAGACCAAAAAGAGGGCTGGTATTTCTTTCTAGGAG
>VDFB02027151.1:0-36853 GCA_007258455.2 Sequoia sempervirens
AAGAATAAAGGTAAAAATAAATTAATTAAATAATTAAAGTTATTTAATTAATAGAGGACATATGACTTTAGAAAATAATTAGCATTATTTAATTATGAGAAATGTTGATAAAAGAACTATGAAGAAATTAAGGGTCGTAGGCATAGGACAATTTTTAGTGTCTACATTTTTCCCTTCTTTGATACAATGTTGTTTATTGCATTGTGTCAAAAAAAATTAGTCAAAACATGCCCCAATGACATCAAGATAGGGTTATGCCCCCTCAAAAGAATTTTACAAATTTTTCAAAAAATTTCTAAAAATTTAAAAATTCTTCTAAAAAGTTGATTTGATAGCTAGAAAAGCGATGGCGAATTCAGTCTCAAATTTTCACAAGATTAAGGTAGCCAAAGTTGTATTCAAACATGCAAAAGGGTGTGTCCAGTTATAAATCCTTTTGCCAAAACCCTATTTTTGGGGGTTATAAATAGGAATTTGGCATTTCTAGGTTCATTTTGTACTTTTAGACTTTGAAAACTAGAGCTCTGAGTGAAGATGGAGCGAGTTCCCCATCACAATCACCATGCCTACAGAGTCTATACCTTCAGATGGCCAGAGGGCACAAGGGATCTGGTAAGTCTCTTTCAACCCACTTTTTCAATTTTTGTTTTCACGCATTTTTAGGTAGGATTTAATTTCAACAGTGAGTTGCGTTATTCTATGATAGCCACAAATGCTATTGCATTCAATGCATCTAACTATGAAATGATGCAATTTTTATAGAAATGCCAAGGCTAGATTAGGTTTCTATTTTTTTGTGACACAACTGTTAAAATGTGACACATTCACGGGTTGGTTAACCACATATGAATTTGTGTGACACATTTGACTATGATTGTGCACAATCGCATAGGGATAAGCCACAAATACCTAAAAATGATGCATTTGTAGATAGTGTGACACAATTATTGAACTGCGACATTATTTTAGCAATGCAATTGACTATTGCCCAAGTTGTCCTATGTTAAGGTTGACTTGTTTTAATGACTTGTGTAAAACAAATTGAAATAGTGATTGTCATGTTGGTCATAGGTTCCTCTAGATTTGATTTATAATTGAGAGTCATGACCGCTCGAGACTTATCGCTAGCGAGATTACTTGACTAGAAGTGAGAGGTGTAAGTTGTGGAATCTTCATTTGTATCATGTAGTGTTCATGCCCCTCATTAGGTAAAATAGAGGGTTGTTGAATACACTAGCCGAACGTTGGAATTCAGAGACATGTTCCTTTCATCTTCCTATAGGAGAGGCAACCACTATGTTGGAGGATGTCTACAGGATCCTGCATCTACTAATCTGGGTAGAGAGAGTTAGATATGAGCCTACCTGAGGATATCAGGCATTGACTACCTATTATGTATACGATGATATAACACAATTGGGCATCAATTGATACAAAATTATATCGGAGACATTGGCTACTTGGTGTGGGCGATTCGACTATGTTTTATGCACTACAATAGCCAAGATAGTGATCCTGGATCGTCAAGGACATGAATTTTCAGTCAGATGGGGGGATATGCTTGTTGGTATGTTGGCTAGGGAGATATTGTATGCATAGGGGCCATGTTTATTGGTGATGGTATATAGGTGAGGATAGTGTTGATGGTGTTTTATGCACAACAACCACTCAGATAAAATGCAATATTCTATCTCTCTTGAAAGATAATCTTCAACAATAAATTGCTGAAAATCACCCCAAGGTCTCTCGGGTGTTAGGTCTTGACAATGCATAAACAACTCAAATAATATGTGAAAATGCTGGTAATCACAATCGGACCTTACTACAAGCAAACTATATCTTTCCAATTTATCAAATTTTACAATATTATGATCTTAAATCCTAAATCTAACCAAATGCTAAAGAAACAACAAAAGATGAGGGTATAAGAGATATAACGAAATCTAAATTATTTCTAAGATGAACAATGCAAATGATAAATACCTGGAATGGACCAATCTTGAATAACCAATTCCTACTTAACCCACAATGCAATATCACAAGAAAGGTGCAATCTTCTAAGGCATACAGATTTTCAAATCATAGACATTCATCCATAATCGAACTAAACACAAATAGATGTATGGTCCAGGTTGACTTCACCAACCTACTACAATCAGATAGTTACTGGGAGTATAGACCAGAGATTGCTACAAACATTCCAAGCATAAAACCATGAACATTATTCACCAAACTAATCTAATTCTAAATTTAACATCAAATCTTCTATTTTCAAGCAATTTCAAAGGATGGAACAACAGGAACCATGCAAGATAAACTAACACAGAGAATTCACTAGAGAAACCACAATGCCTTCAATTGTATTAGATCACAAAAATACAACAACAATTCCACTATTCTATGTTACATCACTTGCTTGAAAGAACTAACTACTATCTCTACTACCGAATGCTCTAGCTCTTTCTTAGTCTAGCTTGTCTAATTCTATTATCTGTCCAACTCCTTTACAAATGTGGTAGGAATGCCAATTTAAAGAGAACCCTCAAAACATGTCGGCCCAGCCAGACATTTAGAAAATAAGATAGCCAAAACAAGTCAGCCCCAGGAAATTCAAAATAAGGCACACATTAAATGTTGATACATCATCAAGGTCGGCCAAAACACATTCCACAATGCAGCCCAGATCAACACATGCCCTATAATAATAGGGAAGCACAAATCACAAAGTGGCATGACATTAATCACCGCCTCCCTTATCCTTGCTCTGATCCAGCGATTCATGAAATTTCAAAAACATCTTATCCAACTTAGCAATGGGTGGTAAGGGTAGGACCTTGAGCCATCATCCAATTGATTCAATCTCTTCCCTTGACTACTCAACCGATCTATCCCAATCACCCTTATATGACAAGTATTTATCCATCATAGCCAGATAAGTAGTTGCATCATCCAATTGGTGTCTTGTCACAGAATTTTCAATATCACGGGCATAAACATCATGCCACCATTCCCTCAATTGTTCCAAACTCAAGTACTTAGGGGCAATCTTCCTCCTGCCAGTCATTATTTCAAATAAGGCGATGCATCCATCATAAACATTGGTTAAATTACCATCCATCTACTTCCTTTGTTTGTAGATCTTCTTGATGGCCTTCTGTTAGATTTCCAGGGCTTCAAACCACCCCCAAGGCTTATTAACCCTAGAAGAAGAAAGAATTCCATCAATAACCAGCTGATCCCTACTATACTCCATGACTATTTTAGTTTTCTGCAATAAGAGATTAGTGTCCTCCTTATCCTAAGATAAAACATGTGCAATTTTGCACACACGCCCCACTTGGAGTAGGGACCTTCTTTTTGATTTTGGATGTCTCTTGAACCTTTGGTTTTTATTGGATTTGTCCTTTCAAGGTCTTGGGATATTGGTCTTGCTTTCCTTGGTCTTACCCTAAAGGTTGAATTGATCAAACTTGGTTTTTAATGGAAGTATGGGTTTTGCCCTAGGTCCGAGATTTTTCGGTTCACTCAGCTTTTTTCGGGTCCTGGTCCATTGTCTGGTCACTGTCTAATTTTCCAAAATCTAGGTTTGGTTAAATTTGGGATTGTCCGAGCAACCTGGATTTTCCCGAACTGCATCAGAGTCTCGAAGGGTGCATAGTCCACGAAATTCATGCTCACCCGGATAGTCCATCTGGCTCAGTTTTTTCCAGTTTTCCGTTTTGAGCTCAAGTTTCTAGATTTCATCAATATGTCTTATCAGCCATTAATGCTTGAGGTACGTTTACTCTGGCATGAATGTTAGCAAATTTAAAGGATTTTAGTGCTCTTCATGATTTCATTATTCATTTTCCATCTGCTCTAGTGCTTAGGATTGTTCATTTCGAGCCTTGGTCGTTGGATTTGGTCTGTTCACGTGTGGATCGCTTGAGGGTTTGTGTTAAATATTTTTGTCGTTGGAGCACCTGGGTTTGCAGTGATTCCCTAGACTCGAGTTTCATTTAGACTTCATTCATGGTAAGTCATCATTGACTTTTCCTTTTTGTTTACGCTTTGATTGAATCTTTCAGGTTATCAAATGGTGGTTATCTGGGTTGGCCCTTGTTTATTTTCATAACCACATATTTATCGAATTAGGGTTTGAACTCACCCTTCCATAGGTTTCAGCACCTGCACTGTGTATCCCTTCATTTGTTAATCGAACATCAGGTACTCCCCTGTGGTTAGGTGTTTCTGTTAGGGCTTGGCCTTGTTGGCGTGTAGCCTGCTATATTTTGTGAAGATTAGGGTTTCGATATGTTTTCCTAGATTTCTTAAGTTCGGTGGAGTCGTCATAATCTTCTTGTGTTTTGCTCGACCTTGTTCGCAACATTTTAGACCCTAGTGCACCCTAGTTTCATCATTTTAGGGGATTGAGTTTGAATTTTGAGCCTGCTTTAGCTCTCATGGCAGAGGTTTGGCTGTTAAGATTAGGGCATCATCATTTCATTGCAACGATCAATCATTTGAGAAATTTTGGGAGTTTAAATTCAGGTGCAATCGAGACCCAGCTTATTGGGGTTGATTTTATCTTTGTAGAATCCGAATGGGGGGGATTTGTGTGATTACTTGGTTAATGGTCTGCGCGTTGAACAGTTGTCGAGTTTCTGAGGTGTCCGTGGAATTTCTGTGCACTCGGATTTTCCCGGATTCTTCCATTTTCCTGAAGTATGATGAGTTCCCAGAATTTCAAGCTGTCCACAGAAATTCAAGCCATCCGGATTTTTCCAATTTTCTGCCTGGTTTCATTTCATTTTGATTTTTGAAATTGAAGCAATGAATTAGATGTTGGATGATGATTTATTGTTGCTAAATAGATGAATTTCAGGATAATTATGCATCTCTTTTATCTGTATCGATGATTTGTTTGATGAATGATGCCTTGGTAGCAGGAGTCCGTCTGGGTCAGATTTCTTCGAATTCAGCACCAACTAGATTTTCCCAGATTGCCTCATTTTCTCGGATTGTCTCATTTTCCTAGATTGCTTCATTTTCCCATTTTTTCAAGATTCATGATTAAAGGTTTATCTTAAAGATTTCATGTGGTTTCAAGGCTAACCTTTGACTGAAATATTGATTATAATTGGATTTTCATGAGGCTCTTTTGTGAATGTAGGTTGAATCAAGCAAAGCGGTGGTAGGAAAGGCCAAGGGAGGTACAGAGGGGTCTTCGGTCACCGATGTAGAAAGGTTAAGGCTGGATGTGAAAAGTCAGTTTCCTGATAGTAAGGTAGCTTCAGTTTGGTTAGAAGTCTTGGACACCAATGTAGTAGCATGGAGATATGAAGAGTTCAAAGAAAGGATAGCTCAACAAGATTTATCAGTCCTGACCAAGGGGATGGTGAAGTCCGGACTGGCTCATGTTGCCGAATTTCCTCCTACAGTTCAATGCTACTAGCTAATATTGGAATGTGCCCAACACTATGATTTTGATACATAGAGGATTTTCAGCACTAATGGAAGGGTGTTGGCAAACTTTAATTCGGTTTCTATTGCCTAGGCATTTGATATGCTAGACTTATCATGTGTGTGTGCCTTGGACATGGACTTGGCAAGGAATTACTTTGAGGATGAGCCTACCAAAGCTTAACAGATGATCAATTCCTGGTTGGAAAAGCCAAAATCTCATTTCTCCAAGTTACCCAAGTAGTTACACAAGATCAAGTTCCGACAGGACATATATGATGCAATCACATTGTTGAGCAGAGTGGCCAGCTTGAAGAGTGTTGGGGTATTCAAGAATTGGATGGTGCATGTTATAAACAAGATTGAGCAAGGCATTAATTACCATTGGGCAGGAATTATCAGTGCAATGATTGACAGGCAGATGAGAGATGTGCTTGAAACAAAGAAATTCACCATGTCATCTTATGTGGTGTATGTACTTACCAAATTTTATCCATACAGGGGACTGAATCCAAAAGGAACATTTGGACAAGATGTCATCTATGAGGTGTACCATGAGTTTCACCTAGGGAATTCAAATTATAGAAGAGCAAATGATGCATTCACTATGCATATCACTAGGTTGCTTCAGAACGCAGAGCATGTGAGAATTTTTGATGAAGCCAAGGAGCTGATCAAAAAGTACAGAGCTTGGTTCATACAATTCCCCACTTTCTCCTATGTCAGAATTGATGGACGTTCGACTGCTCCATATGGATTTCCTAGATATCCTACTAACCATGTCATAATTTTGGAGGTTACCCAGTAGATATGTGATTTCGATGCCGTTTTTAAAAGAGAGAAGCACAAGACAGGGTTCAGTGGGGATTTTCCTCTGAAAGTTGGTATAGCTCAGGTTTTCCCTTCAATCCAATCGGCTCATGCATCAGGAGAGGAATTGAGTACTTATGGGTTCTCTTTCCATTCTAAGAGGACAAACTTTGATATTGCTGGTGAAGCCCAGAAGAAAACTACCAAAGAATATCACCATAAAGATGATCTAGAGGACTATTGGGCGAATAGCAAGGATGACTTTGGGGTAAGAAGGAAAAGATATTCAAGGCTTCTAGCTGATGTGACCATAATGTACAATGTCAAGTTAATTCTTGATCAGTTGGAAGATGATGGAAATTTAGTCCAGGATCATGCATATGAGTCAGTCAAGGACATACCCATTGGAGAGGTAAACTGGTCAGAAAAGGAAATAACTGAACTAGAGGAATTAATGGCTCCTATTATGAAATCTACCAAGTCCTGGTTGAAGCATAAAGTATGAGAATTGGAAAGTGAAAATATACCCTATACCTTCAATTTGATGGGAAATTTGAATGCTCATTCCATTTCAGAGGAGTCCAGTGAAGATGATTCTGCAGGAAAAGCTAAGGGGAGTTGACCTTTTAAAATTAAAATGAGAGGCCCTGAGGAGAGTGAGCCTGAAAAGAAAATAAAACCTAGGGGAAAGAAGAGAATCCATACTATAAAAATAGGTAAGTATTTTGAAGAGGAGGAGCTTGAGAAGGCAGAGAAAGAGGATGCTCCTCCATAGCCAAAAAGGGCAAGGACAACCAGGCTTCTAAGAAGAAAGGTTAGGAAACTTCTAAGGATAAGGTGGATCCTCATGTGATTGATGTGGAGAGCTTAGGAGAGAAAACTAGGGTCTATTCAAGAAGGTTGAGAACTCCATCTGCCAAGGAAACCATGCAAAAGATAGATCCTCTTCCAATGGCATCAACTGTAGAACAACAGAAAGACACCTCTCCTCCATCGGGTATGCCTGAGCAGACAACTCCTGGAGAGCATGAGACCAGTGAAGAAGAGAAACCATTTAAGGAGGGAGAACTCTATGGCGCAGCTGCTGAGTTTGAGGTAGGACATGTAGAAGTACATCCTTCTTCGCTGGTACAATATGAGGATTCTCCTGTGAGTAGTAAAGATAACAGATCCCCTGAGAAGGAGGATGTGCATGCTAAGACTCCCTCACCCCTACAAGAAGAGGAACTAGAATCAGAAAGCAAAGGTGATCAATCTCCTAGGAAGGAAAAGGATGAGACAGCAGAGAAGAGTGAAGAGGTCAGGAAGGATGAAATTTGGGTGGATCATGCTATTCCAGATTGGCTAGATAAGGTAATTATAAGAAAATAGGTCATTGTTGAAGACACTCCTCTCAACTGGGATGAAATGTTGGCCAAGATTGGAAAGGGTAAGAAGAAGAAGGTAGCCAATGTGGTTTCAAAGATTGATAGAGATGAGGATAGTAACAGGGTTATTCATATTGCTACCCCTGCTACTGATAAAAGTAGAGATGAGGTCACTGGAAAGATTATAATGTACAGACTATCAATCTTGGGCCTGCCTCTATGGAGCAAGATATTGAAGAATATGAGGGGTCTAGTGCAGTGATCATTAGGAGATTGAGGAAGGAAACATAGTCAAAGCTTGAATTAAAGAAAGAGAATGAAAGGCTAAGGAAATGTCTAGAAGATTTAATGAAGCCTTTGCAATCTTTTCACCCATCCTCTTCTGCTACTGCTGGTTTCTTGCCAAAGGAGACCATTTCTAAAATAGAAAAGATGAAAGCTTCTACCATGGCTACAATAGATTGGTTGAAGGAGGTACAGACTAAAGGAGATGATGCAATAAAGGATATCCTTTCAATTGGAAAAGATGCAATAAGGGCTAAAGATTTATTAGAGCATGCTTTATCTCAAGATAAGGAAGATGTTGATCTTTTATTGCAGAAAACTAAAGCAATCATGGAGTATGGTAAAGATTAGCTGGTTACTGATGGAATCCATCCTTCATATAGGATTAATGAGCCTTGGGAATGGTTTGAGGCCTTGGAAATCTGACAGAAAGCCATCAAGAAGATCTATAAACAAAAGAAGTAGATGGATGGTAATCTAACTGGTGTTTCTGATGGATGCATCACCTTTTTTGAGGTAATGAATAGCAGGAGGAAGATTGCTCCTAAATACCTGAGCTTAGAACAATTAAGGGAATGGTGGCATGATGTCTATGCCCTTGATATTGAAAACTCTATGACAGGGCACCAATTGGATGATGCAACTACTTATGTGGCTGTGATGGATAAGTACTTGGGATATAAGGGTGATTGGGATACAAGGGCCAAGCAGTCGAAAGAAGAAATTGGATCAATTGAATGTCGACTCAAAATCCTACCCTTGCCACCTGTTGCTGAGTTGGATAAAGTGTTTTTTAAGGTTCATGAATCATTGGATCAGAACAAAGATAAGGGAGGCAGCAATTAATGTCAACTTGGAGATTTGTGCTTCCCTATTATTATGGGGCATGTGTTGATCCAGGTTGGATTGGGGAATGCATTTTGGCCGACCTTGATGATGTATCAGCATTTAATGTGTGCCTTATTTTGAAATTCCCAAGGCTAACTTGTTTTGGATATTTTATTTTGTAAATGTTTGGCTGGGCCAACATGTTTTGGGGGTTCTCTATAAATGGCATTTGTGCCTCATTTGTAAGGGGTTAGTTAGACAGATAATAGAGACAAGTTAGACTAAGAAAGAGCTAGGGCATTCTATAGTAGAGATAGTAGTGAGTTCTTTGAAGAAAATGTTGTAACACAAAAGAGTGGAATTGTTGCTACATTTCGGTGATCTAATACAATTGAAGGCATTGTGGTTTTCTGGTGAACTCTTTTGTGTTAGTTTATCTTGCATGGTTTTTGTTGTTCCATCTTTTGAAATTGCTTGAAGATATAAGATTTGATGTTAGATTTAGAACTAGATTAGTTTGGTGGATAATGTTCATGGTTTCATGGTTGGAATGTTTGTAGCAATCTCTGGTCTATACTCTCAATAACTATCTGATTGTAGTAGACTAATGAAGTCAACCTGGACCATACATGTATTTGTGCTTAGTTCAATTGTGGATGAATGTATATGATTTGAAAATCTGTATGCCTTACAAGATTGCACCTTTCTTGTGATATTGCATTGTGGGTTAAGTAGGAATTGGTTATTTGAGATTGGTCTGTTCCAGGTATTTATCATTTGCATTGTTCATCTTAGAAATAGTTTAGATTTCGTTATATCTCTTGCACCCTCATCTTTTGCTGTTTCTTTATTATTCGGTTAGATTTAGGATTTGAGATCATAATATTGCAAAATCTGATAAATTGGAAGGATACAATTTTCTTGTAGTAAGATTCGATTGTGATTACCAACATTTTCACATATTATCTGAGTTGTTTATGCATTGTTATGACCTAACACCCGAGAGACCTTGGGTTGATTTTTAGTAACTTGTTAAAAATTACCTTTCAAGAGAGATAGAATATTGCATTTTGTCTAAGTTGTTGCTTTGCAGAAAACACCATCAATAGATTGGTGCTAGAAGGAGGGCCTGAATTAGCTCACTAGATCATTTCCTAAACGTCATCTCTCCTCAGAGATACAGAAAAAATAGCAGATCTACCTTAGGAGAGGAGGATTTACAGAAATTATAGTTCCCCACTAGGTCAAGGAGGACTCAAGAAAGGGGAGAATCATCATCACCCATCCCTTCACTAGCATCATCTGCATCTTCACTTCCAGAAGTTGAAGCCATACTTATCCCTGAGGTAGTTCCCATTTAGCAACCCCAGCCTATCATTAATCAACCACAACCACCACCACCACTCTTACCAATGGCTTTCCTTGCTAATAATCCATATCCCTTGTTTTTCAATGCTTACAATGTTATTCCCAAGAACCCTGAGCATTTCTATTCAAAATTTTATGTTAATGACCCAAACAGGACCGTAGAAGAGCATATCAGGATCTTTCAAACATGTCTCAAAGATAGAGGAATTGCTCATGAGGATGTTGGTTGTAGGTTAATTCCTTATTCATTGGGAGAGGAAGCTTTTTACTGGTACAATCACCTCCCATCTGGTTCAATTCTTAACTGGAGTAACCTTGAAACTGCCTTTTTATAGAAGTTCAGAATACCTATTAGTGCCAATGAATTGTATCTACAATTCACTAGAGTCAAGAGAGAGGTTAATGAACCCATATCCAAATTCAATAATAGGTTCCACCGTGCATATACTAGACTCCAAGACCCTTATGTCTTAGATGATGCTACAACCCTAGGAGTCTATTATGAAGCATTGGATAGCCTTACAACAACCTTTCTGAAATGGAGACCTAATCCTCCAGCCTGCCTAGTTGATGCTTATATAGAAGCGGTCAAACTTAGCACAAACTTAAGGCAACATTTGGCTGGACCATTGTCTTCTTTAGGGCCAGTTGCATATCCAAACCAGGTTCAGGTAGTGAATCAGGCACTTGCTAATCATACACCAATCATGAATCCAATACCTCAATTGCCTTTGGTCCCACATCTTGGTCCCCCCATGAGCCAGGTCTCCCCTATGATGAACTTCCCGCAGCAGCAAGTTAACCAGCCCTTGTATCAATAGCAATCAACTGGTTTCCCTACCTACTTGCAGAATTCTGAAGTGTTGCATCAGTCCATGGGATCTACTACAATGTATGTTCCTCCTCAAGGTAATTCAAGTCAGACCCCTTATGGAGACCTAATTAAAGATAGGGTTGATGAAATGGCTGAGCAGATAAAGAAGTTAAACCTAGAGGTGACTTACCTCAAGAATCAAAACAACCAATTACAAGCTGCTCAGATAAATCTGCAATCCAATCAGAACAGAGAGCATCCATAGGGGAAAAATTTTGATAGGGGACAATGCAATGAAAGGGGTTACAACAATGACAGAGGATATAATCAAGATAGAGGTTACAACAATGAGAGAGGATTCAATAATAAGAGATGATTCAATAATGAGAAGGGATTCAATAATGAGAGAGAATTCAATAATGAGAAGGGATTCAATAATGACAGAGGGTACAACAATGATAGAAGACAAAATTTCGATAGAGGACAAGGGATTGGGCCAAGATTTGATAGGAGGTAGCCACAAGGACAGAATAGGATGTGGAATACAGGACCTAATAATGGAGGAGTCCCCACTCCATTGGATCAACCTGTCAACCAATATGCTAATAAGCCAGTTAGTCAAGACAAGCCTCCTAGTGGTGTATATCTGGCTGAGGCTGCCCTGTTAGGGTGGTGTAGACTCCATAAGACAAGCCAACATTCTGAATTAGAATGTCCAGAATTCCAAACCACAGCCTCTATTTTCTAATATGAAGTGGAGAATAATGCAAATGGCCAGGAGATAGTTCCCTCCACTCCCTATGACTCCCCTGTACTAGTGTTAAATCATGCCCCTTTTCCAGTAGGTGAAGAAAATATTCCAGAAGAGGAATCTGATTTTCAAAAGGATAAAATAGATCAAATCTGCAATGGAGATGAGGTGGCTCAGTTATTCAATGAAGAGGCAACAAATGATAATGGCCCCCTGGATCAAGAAGAGGCTTATGTTGAAGAAGTACAGATGTTCCAGAGGCAAGGTAAAGGATATGATTTAAGAGACATGCCCCATAGACGCCCACAGACTAGGGGTCCTTTCACCACCTCCATTCCTCCTAATAATTTTAATATCCCTCCAGACCCAAGTGCTAGTAATAATCCGTCCTTTCCACATGTTTCCAGGTAGTACCTTTCAAAGGAAAGACAAGCTCAAACCGATCCATAGAAGGAAAAAACTATTCAAGCAGGAAAAGATAAGGTAGAGGAATCTTCCAAGGATGACCCCACTAATCTAAGTGAGGAGCAAATGGCTTTGTATGTTGCTGAGGAGTTCAAGAAGTTAAAAGTAAATCTTTTAGTATTTGAGTTATTAAGGTCCCCAACAATTAGGAGTGCAGTCCTAGGTCCCTAGGATGCACATCCAGTATCTTTGGATAAACCTTCTAGCAAGAGTGTTAACAAGGTTCCAGGTTCTCAGGTTGTGAAGACACAAAACCAAGCCTATCAGACTAACTTGCCCCATGGAGATAAAGGCAAGGAGAAAGAAAAGACTCAAGTGGCCCAAGTAGACACTCAGCCAACATTGTTTCAAGGGAAGACTGATACCCCACTATTCTTGATCTCTATGTGCATATTCGGTAAAAATTTACATAACTGTTTACTGGATTCTGGTGCTTCCACTAATGTAATGCCATTTGGAGTATGTAGAGATTTAGGGATTACACTTGCTGACTCTTAGAAGAAGGTAACTCAGCTGGATAGAACTGAAGTAAATGTAGTGGGAGAACTAAACATGATTCACATGCAAGTAGCTTCTGACCCAAGGATCCAACAAGTTATCAATATTCAAGTAGCTGATATCCCTAATGCATATGGTTTAATTTTAGGAAGGGATTTTATGAAGGCCCTGAATGGATATGTATCTACTGATCACTCCCACATGTGGCTTCCCTAGAAAGGGGTGCCAAATCATATCAGAATTAAGAGAGAACCAAGAATGAAATATATGATTACGGAGTATCAGAATATATCAGGTGGCCATTCCTCCAAATCGCTGCAGTGGTCCAGGTTAAATTCCTGTAGGTTGGTGTTGCTGAATGTAGAATTATTTCCAAACCCTCCACACAAACTTAGAGATAGTTTGTCTAATTTTTGTATTACTTTAATCTGTTCTAAAATAGTGGTTGCATCCACCTTCTCCAAGCGAACACTCCTGAGCTGAGTGAGTGAAGATAAGGCATCTAAACCTTTTATTGTGGCCCTCTTTGAGCTCAAATTACACAACATCACAAATTTCAGTTTTTTCATGGTTTTGATAAATGGTGGTAGGAAGTATTCGCTCGCAGAAAAGTGTACCATCAAAACCTCTGTCTCTGGAAAATCTATCTCATACCACTGATTCTCAGACATAGAGCCTGCAATATATCAATCACATATGCAATTGAATTAGAACATCTTTTAGTGGCCAAGAATGACAGCAGTTAACGGAAAGAAGTTATATCAAAGTATTGCTTTTTCAATCGTCTCATTATTCATGATGACAAAACCACAAAAGCTAAGACATTTTAATAGTTCAAAAATGGTATGCAGAGTTTGCCAATAAACAAGTCAGAATATTTTTGGCGGAATAACCTACCTGTGTGAATAGAGACAACTTGAGCATTAAATGGTCTATCATTAAGCATCTCCCACTCCCCTGGCAAGCTCAGCTCCTTCCTGGGCATGAATAATCTCTTCCTATCGACTATATTGTCCTGGCTTCCCAAATATATGGCTAAATCTCGCATTACATCATGCTGAGAAAAGTACAGCTCAGAGGCATTTCCATAAGAGATTGTTGCTTGGCTTCTGATAATTACAGCCACAATATCAGTTATATGTTCAAATAAATGATAGCAAGAAATTAAATATACTTAAAGGATTGGCAAATACCCTGCACTAATGATTAAATTCAAGAGATTTTTGCTTGCAAGTTCCAATAACATGATAAAGGCATCTTGCCACTCCAGCTTCCGCACATAAACCCAAATGTCCAGCAGTGCATCAGCACAGATTTTCTTGTTCTCTGGAAACGAGGCTAAATCTAAGAAGCATTCCCTCCCAACATCATCTAAGAAATCAATACTGGTCTCCAAGCATCTAAAAATCCCTTCTTTGTGATAACTGGATATGGACTGCCCCTGGGAAAGCTTATTCTTTGCGTTCAACCAGGCCACGTGAGGTTCCCCATTCAAAGAGCTCCCAATCACCTTTAGAGCAAGGGGTAAGCCCTTACACTCAGCTTGCACCTGCCATTCAAAGATTGATATTTTTATTAGTGTCCAAAGGGAGCTCTGTAAAAGATAAAAAGACGGGCGAAATTATATTATATAAGTTGAGCCATATTTTTTATGGATTAACTGCTTTCAACTGTAGAATTATTTAAATCACTTCCTTAAAGTACTGGAACATCCAGTAGCTGCAAGTTCTTGAAGAAAACACAATTAAGCACATAAGAAAAGACCATACCTCCATGACTAGATTTGCATCTGCGGTACGTGGAATTGATGTCTGTCCAAAAGCCGAGAAGCAGAAAAGCGAGAGAGCGTCCTCGCGGCCCAACAATGGCAACTGATATAGTCGAGTACAGGGGGTTTTGGGGATCGTAGAACTGTCTCTGGTTGTGACAACAGTCTTGTAGCCTGGCGCTTCAAATAGTAATTCTTCCAAAGTAGCCCTGGACCAGACATCATCCAATATCATCAGGGTTCGCTTGGATTGACTAAAGAGCTGCTGCTTTAGCTGTATGTGTGCATCTTCTACATTCTGAAACTCAGGCTTCTTGCTACCAACAATCTTCTTCCACATCGTCTCTATAATTCCCTGCAGATTTGGAGACTGTGAAACAGTGATGAAATGTACATTTCCAAAATAACCTGATGTTCACAGAAGAAAACAATTTTTTTCAGTACACTGCAAAAGAACTGCTTAATGCTAGACCAGAGCATGAAGAAGAAAATTCATGATTGGAAATCTAAGTGTACTGTAAATTTAACAATAGAAATGGTAGGCCGACCCACATAACCTGATGGAATGTACATTTCGAAAATAACCTGATGTCCACATAATTCCCTTCGGATTTGAGTATGTGAACAGTGATGAAATATACATTTCCAAAATTATCTGATGTCGACAGAAAATATCAAATATTTTTCAGTACACTGCAAAATAACTGCTCTATAGTAGACCAGAGCATCAAGAAGAAAAATCATGATTTCTATCTAAAAGTGTACAAATTTAAGAATATGAATTTATCCAACCCATGAAAGACACATCAAGAACAGAGAATATGTAAGGGTTGCAAACTAACTGGTGCTATTCAACAAACACTACTACTTTTCTCATTATCTGAGGTGTGTAAACTACATAGGTTGAAATGCATCCTATATTGTCTTTTATGAGTCTCTAAGCACTATACTCATTAAAGGATGCTTAAGTTGAAATATCCAAGTGTAGAAAAGCAGACGCATATGCTTTGGTCAGAGTAGTAAAGAAATTCAGTACATTATATCCTGCAGGGAACTTCAAGGCCATTTAATACATAGATTGCAGATCCCAGTTGATCCTAGCAGTTAAAGATTAGTTTAATGTTGAAATGTAGAATGAGTTGGGTGTCAGCGTAGAACAAATGATGCCAACAATAAGTGGGTAACAATGATGAATGTAATGTTGAAAAGCAATTGATGCAAATGAAATGGCACTACACAAGGGCATGGTATTTAGACTATGGCTGAAATGGGGCCCATCAAACTGAACTATTTCACTCTGAATTATCAATCATGATGAGGGAAGGTAATTCCTTGTCTAGATCTTTGGAGGCATAAGATTTCAGATTAACACCATGCTATGGAACAAAAGCCATGATCTCCTTTTAGCTGCTTCTCTGAAATATCTACATTGTTGAAATACATTTAAAGAGCTAATGTTTTCAATATGCACACTCTGAGGCTTAAGAAAGCCATTTAAAAACTCAAAAGAGATTATGCTGATCCTTTATTGCATCAGATCACAAAGTTTTCTAGCTAGGGCTAAGGGATTTCAGCAGGGATGTTAGCATTACAGAACTTGATATCGAAAGTTCCATTCTTTTATTGCTAAAAAAAAAATTGTCTGTCAGCTTTCACAAATTCCTAAGGAAAAAGAACTCGGAAATTTCAAACTTGTAGCTGATTATTCTATGTACTGAGTTTCTCTCGTGAAAAAAAATAACCATGGCCAGGCGTTTATATAGGACACAGAATTCTTGCCTACTGACTATTCAGGTATAATCCAAATGGGTCCGTGGTAAGGCTGGTTTAACATATTTAAATGTTTACCTTTATCTTTTCAGAGAGAGCCAATTACGATAGAAGACATTTTAGGCCAAACTTTGTATCGATAAACAGTGCATAGAGATACTGGATAATGAAATTACTTTTCCGTTCTTGTCGGTCTACTTATTACGCAAGTGGAGGTTTATTTTGAAGATCTCCGATCCGACATTTTTTGCACATTATTGCATGAGGAATGTCTATGAAACATTCCCATTTTCTATTTTCTTGGTAACTTTTTCAAAACTGGTAGCGCAAATTTATAAGGTCATTCTTTAGCACGTCTTGTCAGTTTACCGATTGATACAAGTTTGACTGATTTAAATGTTGTAAGATGGCAAATTGAATTGCTACGACATCACAATGAAAAGAGTTCAACGTTATCAAAAGTCTATAAATATTGGATTGTTTTTTCTATCTAAAATTTGTAAACTGTGGTTTGTAGACAAAACGCACCTATGTAATAACACTATATCAACCCCCATTATCCTTGGACAAAACACACCGAAAAAGACTTATTAACGGTTATTTGTCGAATGTGTCTGTTGAGGAAAAAGACACACGGCTGACGAGAGAGTCAAAAGTCATAAAAACGCTAAACGTTGCCATTATCCACTTATGGTTTGCTAGGGAAGGACCAATATGACTGAATGGATTGCCAAACATTCAGAATTATAATCTAGGAGTTTCCCTATGGCTGGTATGATGACATAGTTTATTACTTACTGCCAGTGATCCCCAAGCCATCTTAATACTATTGCAAGGGGGCCCTACGACTGAAGAGCGATAGAAAAGGAGCTGATACAAGAAGGCATTTATTTGAGGTGGAGACAAGAAGCTGAAAGGGTGATGAATGATTTGATGAAATATGTCATTGCCTACGGTTCTACTTTTTTATAGCCTTATATTAAGGGTATTATTGGCCCACATTGTTCAAGGGTAGTTGTTTACCATCTCATGTATTTAGGGTTTGGTCACACTCCTGCTTCACCGGACTGCGTCAAAATAGTCACCGAATGGGTGCGTAGTCTGCTGCAAATTCGTGCTCACCCGGATAGACTCAATTTCTCATTCTGGCAGAATCAGTATTGTTGTCTAGTTCATTCCGTTTTGTATGCTCGACCTAGGTTTTCGGATAGATTGGGTTTTGATTTCAGCATTTCCATCCATCAATTTCAGCCTTGATTTTTTTATTGGATGCTTGGCGCAAAAAGTACGAAAACTTGTGATCATGCATCTGGCATTGCATATGTTGGAAAATTTAAAGGATTTTATAGTTGCTTCCTTTTTCAATGATATTGCATTTTTCTATTCATCTTACCATCTGTTGCACTCTCAAGCACTTAGGATTTTATCATCTTTGTAAAAGCGAGTATATCCTTCCATTGTCTGCTCTGGATTAAGTGGAATGGAAATCTAAGATGATAATATATTTAAGTATGTGTGCAATGGGATTGAATGAACTGATGCTTGGTGGATGCTGGTTGGTTGCTTATTTTTGTCTGCTAGGAGCACCTTGAGTGCTCATAGAAAGTGATGCAGAGAAGATTGCATCAAGTTTCATTTGGTAGCTTCATTCATGGAGTAAGTCATTATAGCTTGACACCTTTTGCAACTTTGATTGAATCATTTTAAACAAATGGGATGAGGGGCTGTGACCTTCCTTATGGAGAATGTAAGCATGGATAAAAGATGGAAGAAGGAGCTGATCAACAATGAGAATGGTTTACTGCCCCATGAAAACAAGATAGCAAGATAAGATTAAGAAATTTAAACTAAATTAAACTACAAAATCTACAGAAATTTTGATTGAACTTCTTACAAATTCTCTCTAACTCTAAGCATATTCCTGAACTAATTTGGCAGCTCCATTCTTATGATTGGTGAGAAACATAACTTTATTGAGATGAGAAATGCAAAATAAACCAAAACTTCATTTGACTTAGTTTTATTTATCTCTCAAAAGAATTCAAAAGAATTAAAAGGAATTAAGAAATGCCACACACCAAAACAAGTGAATAAAGTTTTTAAATAAAAACTTTAAAACATAAAGGAAAAATGCCTTTTATCATCGATCCTGTAAGCTGTAGAATGGGGGAAACAAGCTAAACTATGCATCTACGCTTCTAAATAAGATAATTGCATCTAAAACTTAATAAATTTAAACTAATTTAAACTAGAAAGCTTCAGAAATCTATCCTATTGCTCTCTAACTCTAAAGACTTCTCTAATTTACTTAGCTCTCAGATTTGTAAGCTAATAAAACCATTAAAGTGACACTTAGAGAACGAGAAATGAATTATTCTACTCTAATATGTTCTAAATGTGCAAATTCTATTCTAATGGCAGCCATGACTGCAAATGCTGGATGCTGGATGAATGCTGGATGAATGTTGGATGATTTGGATGCTTGAATGCTTGAATGCTTTGGAAACCTGCAGGGTAAGATTGCATTAGTCGGGATCCTTTTCTTGTAGCCCAAGAGCTGTATTTATAGCTTTCACGGCAGCACAATTGCACAGGAAACCGGGATGAGGGGCTGTGATTTCCTCTGGAGAATCCAAAGGCATGGGATGAGAAGAAGGAGTTGATCATGGAGAATGGTTTCTCCCCATGAAAACACCAGGAAAGATAAGAGGGAAGGTGGGTGGAAGGTTGTTGAGAGAACTTCCTGCAAATTTTCCCTGAACCTTTTCCCGTGAATGGCAGTGCCATTAATTTGATTGGTGAGAAATAAATATTTATTGGTGAGTGAATAGTGCAAATTTTATGCATAAATTTAAATATTTTTAATTTATTTAAATTTAGCAAAAAAAGGGGGAATAAATAATTTAACAAATCAAACTATAGGGTTTGTTTTATTAAATAAAAAGGAGAATGATAATTAAATAAAAGATTTTTAGCAGTCTTTATTTAATTAAGAAGAAATGTGATTTTAAATAACACAATTTATTTAAATTATGTATTTAATTTTAAGAAATAATGATAACAATTAAATAAAACAAAGTTTTTAGTTTTGTTTATTTATTTAAGAGAGAAATAATATGATGAAAATGATAATAATTAAATAAAACAAAGTTTTTGATTTTGTTTATTTAATTTAGGAGAGAAAAATAGAAGAATTAATAAATGAACTTAATATAAATAAATATTTCTATTTAATTACTAAGTAGAAGAATTTAAGATTAATTAATCAAATAAGTCGTATTCAATTAATTAGATTCTCTAGACCATTTTTAGGTGTCTACATTTTGCCCCTCTTTGAAGTGATGTGTTTACGTATTGCTTCAAAGAATGATTTTGCCTCAGCTGCCAGTATTGATGAAAAGTTTAAAATATGCCCCAGACTTGCCTTAGAAAATGAATTTCGAAATGATAGCGATATATGCCCCCTCGGGAGATAAATTGATGAATTTTGATTTTTTTATGATTTTTCAAGAAATTTGAATTTTTTTGATGATTTGATGATTTGATGATGATTTGATGAAGAAACAATGATGAAACAATTTATCTCCCAATAAAGAAATATTGATTCCTCCAATTGATTATGATGATGATTGATGATCACGTCAGCTGATTGTTGATCTTGATAGATTAGAAGATTATTGATCTCATGATAGGTGAGATTCAATGATAGATTGATTGATAATTGACCTCATGATAGGTGAGGATCAATGATAGATTGATGATTGATTAACCTCATGATAGGCGAGGTTCAATGATTGATTGATGATCACAAGATTTGAACAAAGCTGATTAGATTTGATTGATTGATAGACTTATTGATTGATGTTGATTGATTTGATATGATTGTTGATTTGTGATTTGACTTCACTGATTGATTGATATGCCCCAGTATAAGATCGATTAATGTACTGGGACTTGATGATGCAAAATGATGAATAGAATAGGGGATAGGATGAAGAATAGATAATGGAAGGAGAAGATGAAAAGTAAGTAAGCACAAATGGATTCGAGGATAAACGTGATGCTGCCCCGGTCAAGTTGCAAGCCAAGATTGATTGATGATGATGATGATGATAAGAGTGTTGTTGATGAGGGAAAGATACCTCCCAAAACAACACAAAAGCATAGGGAAAGATACATCCCAATGATGATGATGATTAGATCAAGGCCTGTAACAAGGTTGGGAACAAAACCAAGGATGCAATTAAATGATTTGTGCTAGACTTAATAGATTAAGATTGGATGGAATTTGAGATGATTGAAATGAAAGAAAATGATTCAAAAAGAGGTGATTAGGAAAACAATTATATATTATCCTAAGAATCATTGAAGAGATAGTGATATGATGAGGAGAGGGCATACATGTAGCTTTTGAGATTGAAATTTGGTAGCTTTGAAACAATCTATAAATGCATATGCAAGACTAATATGGATGCAATCTATTTTATCATGCAAACCTATTTTACCATGCAAATCTAAGTGTCATTTCAATAATCATTTTATTCTACTTTGTATCATCACTGAGCTTTATTTTAAAATGTTGAAAGCAAATACAAGCATCAATGATATGAGATAGACCAATGATGACCTGAGTATTTCTTTCATGATATTTGATATTGCAAGCGAACACAAGCATCATGGTATAAGATAGACCAATGATGACCTGAGCATTTCTTGCGCAAACAAACAAGAATTAATCATTTTCTTAAGTGAAAGCACCGTCACCCATGATACTTGGTAGCACCTCCGCACTATCTACAAATAATACGATTAACTCACAAACAACAAGTAAACAAAGAAAAGGTATCATTCTTCTCTCTTCCTTACTTCTCTAGTTCAATACATCATTAGTAGTCTAAAGAAAATGATAATCGAATGATAAAATTTGAAGAGCAATAAACAATTCAAATTCCCACTTAATGTATTTTCAAATCATTATTCAGACAGGATCATCGTTGAGATGTGTATCATGTGTGCATGATATTCTCCCAAACGCTTTTCAAAAGACCCATCCTAGGGGTCTCGGGATCAGATCAAAAGATTAGTCTTGCCTACTTATACACCAATGCTAGAGACCACGAAGTTCGACCGGTCGCACTCCACTTTCTTTGATTGATGTAGACTCTTTTTTTTAGGTTTTTGATTTTCCTCGGATGTTTTTGATTTTTTATTTTCTCTGATGTTTTTGATTTTGATTTTCCTGATGTTTTCGATTTTGATTTCTAATGTTTTGGATTTTGATGGATTTTTAATTTTTTTTTTTGGGATTTTCAAGATATTTGATTTGGAATGAGATGGTATGACCGATTGAAGGAATAAGATGAACCACAATAGAGGTAATGCAACCATGGATAAATGATAGATCAAAATGAAAGTCACTGCAAAACATGTCACACAAGCAACATATCTCTTGTTGAAATATGACAATAGTTGATTGATTAATATGCCAAGAATGATTGATTCCATAAGGCATGATGATGATAAGTACTTAGGATTACTGATATCCTCCAAGTACAAAAAGATTGATGATTGTTGATGATTGATTGACAAAAGATATGAGGATTGGATAATGTTTTATAGCTAGGCTCAAATATGATTTGCATGATAAGATTCAAGGTTGCAAAGGGACATGATGACATGGATTTTGATAAGCTAGGAGATATGGAATGGAAGAATGCAAGGATAACAAGAATGAATGGTGATGATCAAGATCAAATAGATAGACACAAAGACCAAGTACTTTGCCCCCATTCTTCATCAAAACCAAGGATGAAAAGAAAGGATGTATCTAGTAAGAATGATGGAATATGGATGAGATAAAAGATATGGTACGAAAGATATGGATAAAGCATATAGGATAAGCATATATGATGTTCAAGAAGATTCTTAACCTTATCAAGATCAAAAGTGGAAATGTAAGGAATGAGCGTAGAAAGGATAATGACCATGAATGATAAGATGGATGAGACTTGCCCCTAAGTGTAGAGTGCAAGAGGAACATGGAAGATAGGATATGGATGATAGGGAGATGGATGAAGGACTTTAACATTGAGTTTCACAACCAATTATCCCTTTAATTAACCATGGCAATGGGGATCGGACTCATAAATGTTGGTAGATTAATGGTATGATGGAAGAGACTAAGGATTTATGCTAAGGTTTTGATTAAAGGGGAATGATGGGGGATGAATGTTGGATAATGGATAGATGGAAAGTATGACAAGCTCAACATTGGCACACACCTTGAAGGATGGTGGAGTGATGGAGGAAGAATGGATTTGGAAAGTGATAGGTTATTATATGGAAGATTGGAGGAAGCTTTTAGATAAGAAAATTTGGATGCCAATTTTGATTTTATTGCTTCTATGAGACTTTTAGGAATCTACATGATTTTTGACTTTGATATTTTCTTAGTGGGTCTTTGCCCTGAAACCTTCTCACTCTATAACCTCATATCTCTTTGAACTCTCCCCTTTTCTTTGATGGCCTTTATGGGCCTTTTGAAATTCTCTTTGACGGTAGTACCCTCAGTCTCTTTGAAAATCTCCTTTTACTTTGATAAATTTCTTTTGTCTCTTTGAAATTTCTTTCATTTATGGACCTTTGTATTCTACTCTTTATTTTGATGGGCCTCTTGTGGCCTTTGATTTTTCCTAATGGATCAGCTTTATTTTGCATGTCTCTTCGAGACATGCTTTTCGATCCTTTGATAAATGCGGATTTTGATATAGAAGCTTATGATATTTGGCACCCAAATTGCTTCCAAGAGCAATGGGAGGGGTGGATTGAGATGAATGGTATGAAGGTATTATGGATGAGTGAATGTGGGTAGAATTTTGAAAGGGCATCAAAGATGTGTGCCTTTGTTGTTCTTGAGGAATAGGATATGGACCTAGGATAGATGGAAATTTTGATGGACTAGGATGAGGACCTAGGATAGATGGAAAGTTTGATGGACTAGGATGAGGACCTAGGATAGATGGAAAGTTTGATGGACTAAGATGAGAACCTAGGATAGATGGTAGGTTTGATGGACTAGAACACTTAGGTATATAACCAAGGCCATGGTGAGATGGGTGTTTTTGAATAAAAAGGGGTTCTAGGATACCTTGTTCATGAATGCCTAATCCTTTGCCTTTGTTGTTCATACTTTGACACATTCGTTTGCCAATGGGATATGTATCGTTTGTAAAACAAGATGCAAGTCCATTTTGGGGAGGATATGATATGGATGAGAGGTTAGGTGTTGGAAGCAAACCAGAATGGATAAAGGTGGAGGATCTCAATTTATAGGTATGGGGATCATGGATAGCTTGAATAGGTGTGATAGGCTCTTGACATGGGGATGATGGGATATTTTGATCTTGACTTGGAAAAGGATCATGAGGTGGTATGAAAGACATATCTTGATCATGAGAAGGATAAACATCTTCATGGGATGAAAGGGCATCCTTGAATGGAAGCATATCTTGATCTTGATGATGAAGGGAATCATTAGATTTTGTAGAAAGCGTGTCTTGATCGTCAATTGGTAAGAAATCATTAGATAGGATGGAAGAACTATCATGATCTTGTGATGCAATAGAATCATGATATGGTATGGATTGATTAGATGATGTGGAAAAAGAACTTGGAAGGATAGTTGTCTCTTGAGATGGATGTGAATTATTTTGGATGAAAAGTGAAAGGAGGGGATCATCATAAGATTCTTGAGAAATGGGATCTTGATCAAAGATGGGAAGACTTTGTGAGATTGTGGAATCATTGGATGGAGTGGAAAGAATATTTTGATCTTGATGTGTAGGGGAGTCTATGCTAGCATGCTTTGGAGTGAGAGTCTGACATGAATGATTGGATGTAGAAGATATGATAGAAGAGGATGATTGGATGGAATTGTTAACTTGAGTGAAAGAATCTTGAGGTTCATTTTGGCTTACGGTGGATGGAGATAAATGTGTGACATGATAAGATTGTTCAATATCATTTGTATTTGAGGACTGAGATTTGGGCTTATTGAAATTTTGGAAAAATTCAAAGATATTGAACTTGGATGATGGAGTTGTTGGTGAAGAAGGTCTCATGTTCATTGTTTGGTCCAGAGGATATGGGTAGATGTTTGGCATTAGATATCTCTTTGTGGTTGTTTCCCAGATTTGTTGTTGAAGGTTCTCTAGTTGATAAGCTAAAACATTCAATTTCTCCTCATCTATTTCAGCCATGGTGGTTTGTGTTTCTTTTTGGGATGATCTTATCTGTTTTTAATGAATGAAAACACATCAAGCAAGAATAGAGTAGTTGTTTTAAAATCCTAGATTCTTAAACAAAGAGTGTATGTTCTAAGAACCAAACATGATTCTTCTTGATTTTCACTGGTTTGATAACAAGATAAGACAATTCAAACAGACTCACTCCTAGAGACAAAAGGTCATCGTTATATACTCGAATGGCCCACAGCTTAGAATTGTGTCGACTCACACAGCCATGTCACCCCCTAGAGGGCGCCCGTGTTTTTGTCTTTTCTAGGTGTGTACTCAGAGTGACGGAAGTGGATACCAGATCCCCTGAGCAAACAGTCCTTGGCAATTATATGGTGAGTGCTTGAGGGTAGATTCTTCCCCGCCCCTGCACCGTCGAGTATTACAATGTTTAGAAACTGACAAGCGTGCTTCTAGTTCTAGGTTCTTAGATAGGGTTTCCATTCGGAGTGGTAAATGGATAAACTCCCTCGAGAGACCCCTGCATGAACAACATTTGGGGATGGTCCCAAGACACTCCGCTGAAAGAGTGGTTTCTCAAATTCACATAAATTTTTAAGTGGGTTGGAATACCATGGCTTTTGGTTGTCCCCACTCAGGTCGTTCCCGTAGGGTGAGTACTTTTTCCCACTACGGCAGGCCTGTCTAAAGGTTTTAATGAAAGCTTGAAAATGCGCAAAGTAAAAGTGATTTTGGTATTTTGATGTACCCAGTCAAGGGGAGAGCATAAACCTATCACCCAATCACAGCAAAGAAGTTGTTCTTTTTTTTTTTAAAACCCAAAAGACAAATGATCTAATCTATATGGAGATATTGCTCCATAAAAAGCATGATGTTCAATTTTAATCCCACAAGAAATGATGAAGTTTCTATCCTAGGATTGATCAAATTTTATCCATTTTCTATCCTAGGATTGATAAATTTTAATCCATTTTCTATCCTAGGATTGATAAATTTTAACTAAAAAGAGACCAAAGTAGCCAAAAACCCGTCACGGATGCTTCTGATCCGGCAAAATCAGAACCTTAGACCGTTTGCTACCGTGATTTGATCAAATGTAAAATTGAAAATTTAACTCTATAAAGGATGCCACACCATTGCATAGCTTATGAAATTCTACCCATTTCAAGTTATTGAAAAAGACACTGTGATGACCGGGCCAAGATAGCCATTTTTAAGATTGGATCATCAAACCCTAAATCCATGCTTAAACAGACTACTGAAATGTAGACCAAGCGACACAAAACAGAGACCGACCTACCGCATGAATTGGACCAAAGTGCTAGAACAGCGGGATTGGCGCATAAAACAAATGTGTGGCACGCAGCCTGCACTAAAGACGTCGAACAAGAATAACACGGAATATAACTCAAATACAAATATGTAAACCCCATGTCAGTAATCGTAGTAAACCCGAAGAAGTCAACAATAAAACTTCACCGATAACACTGTAGAGGGACAATAATTCTCAAAATTTAATCGTATGCTGGGGCCCCACCTGGCACTTTACTCTTGTAAGTCAGAATGGGAAACAAACAAACCGCATCTACGCTTCTAAATAAGATATTGCATCTAAGATTAAGGAATTTAAGCTAAATTAAACTACAAAATCTACATAAATTTATCCTATTGCTCTCTAACTCTAAAGACTTCTCTAATTTACTTAGCTCTCAGATTCGTAAGCTAATTAAACTATTAAGTGACACTTAGAGAATGAGAATTAAGCTATTGTGAGTCTATAATGCAACTAAGATGATTCTACAATGAGAATTAAACTACTGTAAACAGCCATGATTAAAACTATGAAATGCTGAAGAAAGCTTGATGGATTGATCCTAAAACTTGATTGTTTGAATGCTTGAATGTCTGGAAACCTGCAGAGTAAAATTGCATAAGTTAGGATTCTTTTTGTGTAGCCCAAGAGCTGTATTTATAGCTTTCCCGGCAGCACAAATGCATAGGAAACTGGGATGAGGGTCGGATCGAGAACTGCTAAAAGGCATGGGATGAAGAAGGAGTCAGATCATGGAGAATGAAGCCTCCCCATGAAACACCCGCCACAAGATAAGTGGGAAGGCGGGTAGGGTTGCTGAGAGAACTTCCCACAAGCCTGGCTTCCGCTGAATGGCAGCTAGCCATTACATTAATTTGATTGGTGAGAAATAACATTTATTGGTGTGATGAATATGCAATGCATAAATATTTTTAATTTATTTAAATCTAGCAAAAAGGAGGAATAAATAATTTAGTAAATCAAACTATAGGGTTTGTTTTATTAAATTAAAAGGAGAATGATAATTAAATAAAAGATTTTTAGCAATCTTTATTTAATTAAGAAGAAATGTGATTTTAAATAACACAATTTATTTAAATTGTGTATTAATTTTAAGATAGAAGAAATAATGATACTAATTAAATAAAACAAAGTTTTTAATTTTGTTTATTTAATTAAGAGATAAATAATACGATGAAAATGATAATAATTAAATAAAACAAAGTTTTTAATTTTGTTTATTTAATTAGGAGAGGAAAATAGAAGAATTATAAATGAACTTAATATAAATAAATATTTCTATTTATTTACTAAGTAGAAGAATTTAAGATTAATTAATCAAATAAGTCGTATTCAATTAATTAGATTCTCCAGACCATTTTTAGGTGTCTACACATAGTTAGCAAACAAATGCCATCCTTTCACCCATTTGCTACATAAGGGCATAACATTCAAATGGTATGGAAAGTGTGATCATGCTTTCCAACAGGTAAAGGATTATTTTCTCATTCTCCCAATGTTGATGCTGCCAATTCGAGATAAGAATATGATTTTGTATGTATCTACAACAATGACATCTTTAGGAGCTCTGTTAGCATAACTAGATGACCAAAACAAGGAAAGAATAGTATACTATATCGGTTGTTTTGTCTGTCATTTTTCATTGTTTTCAGTCATTTTCACCCATTCTTCTTTGGAGGGGTGGACCTGCCCTATTAGGGGTAGACTTGACCTTGCAGGGGCTGACTTCCCTTGGATAGACTTCTCAGACCCTAAAACAGGCATTTTTACATGCTTTTTCGACTATTTTGTCTATTGTTTTCCATCGTTTTCCATCATTTTCACCATTTATTCTTTGGAGGGTCAGACTTGCCCTAGTAGGGGCATACTTGACCTTGGAGGGGCAGACTTTCCCTTGGATAGGCTTCCCGGACCCTAAAATGGGCATTTTTACTTGGTGTTTTAGCTGTTTTGTCTGTCATTTTTCATCGTTTTCAGTCATTTTTGCCCATTCTTCTTTGGAGGGGTAGACCTGCCCTAGTAGGGGCGGACCTAGCCTTGGAGGGGCTGACCTACCCTAGGATAGGCCTCCCAGACCCTAAAATAGGCATTTTTACTTGCTTTTTTCGATCATTCTTAGTCATTCTCGCCTATTACCACCTTGTTCAGTGAGTCCCCCATCAATTTGAATGAATTTTCTTCTTAAATAGCTAACCTTGTCTCCTAATTTGAGCATCTGTTCATCCATTCCGATTAATCATTTACTCATTTCAAGTTCTCATTCATCCGTTCTAATCATTCGTTCACACTTTTTGATCACTCGTTCACTCGTTCTGAGTAAATGTTCATCCATTCAGAACCTTCTTCTATCATTTTGAGCTCTCATTTACTCGTTTTGAGTACTCGTTCATCCATTCTAAGCACTCATTCACTCTTTCTAAGTACTCATTCATCTGTTCCAAATCTTTGTCCCCTCATTCTGAGAGTTGTTCATCCATTCTAAGCATTCATTTGCTCATTCTGAGTAGTCATTCAGCCATTTCAATCAATCATTTACTCATTTTGAGAAATCCTTCATCCATTCTAAGCCTTCATCTCCTTGTTCTGAGAGTCATTCATCCATTCTGAGCAGTCATTTATTCATTTCAAGTAGTCATTCATCCCTCTCAATCATTTGTTTACTCATTCCAAGTAATCTTTCATCTATTCTGAACCTCCATCTTCTCGTTCTGAGAATCATTCATCCGTTGTTAGCAGTTGTTTACTCATTTCGAATAGTTGTTCATCCCTATCAATCATCTGTTTACTCATTCTGAGTAATCTTTCATCTATTTTGAACCTCCTTCTCTCGTTTCAATCAATAATTTACTCATTCTAAGTAATCTTTCATCCATTTTGAGCTTCCATCTCCTCGTTTCGAGAGTCATTCATCCATTCTTAATATTCGTTTACTCATTCTGAGTAATATTTCATCCATTCTGAGCCTTCATTCATCCATTCCAAGAGCCATTCATACATTCTGATCATCTGTTCACTCATTTTGAGTAAACATTCATCCATTTTGAGCTTCCATCTCCTCATTCTGAGAGTCATTCGTCTATTCTTAGCAATTATTTACTCACTCTAAGTAGTTGTTCATCCCTCTCAATCATCTGTTTGCTAGTTCTAAGCAATCTTTCATCTATTCCAAACCTCCTTTCCTTATTCTGAGTAATCATTCATCTATTTTGAGCACTCGTTCACTCATTCTGAGTAAACATTCATCCATTCCAAACCTTCTTCTATCATTTCAAGCTCTCGTGCGGTTGTTTCGATCAATCATTTTCTGGTTCCGATAACTCATTTCTCCATTTCAATCATCTATTCACTCATTATAAGCCTTATTCATCCATTTTGAGAGCTGTTCTAAGCCTTCATTCATCTATTATGAGAGTCATTCATCCATTTTGACCATTCATTCACTCATTTTGAGTAAACGTTCATCCATTTCAAGCTTCCATTGCTTCCTTCTAAGAGTCATTCATCCATTCTTAGCAGTTGTTTACTCATTCTAATTAGTCGTTCATCCCTCTTGATCATCCATTTGCTCATTTTGAGTAATATTTCATCCATTCCAAACCTCCTCTCATTCCAAGCAATTGTTCATCCATTTCTATCATCCACTTCATTGTTTTCCCCATCTGAATCCCCTAAACTTCATTTTACGTTATTATCCAAATTGACCTAAGTGTTTCAATTGATTGCCATCATCAACATCTACTTAGGATTGTCATCCATCCTAAGTTAATCATCATCATCGGCCCAATCAATCCACTTTCAATCTCAAAGTCATTTCGGTGTCACAATCATCTATTTATCCTTTAACCTTATCAATCAGTATCCCAAGTAATCGAGGGTAATCTCTGAACGGGGTTTTCCAATCCCTTTCGTCATCCTATGTGATCCATTCGTCAATCTTATCAATCATCGATCGATCATATCCAATCCAATCCAATCACATCTGTATCCAATCACTTTCGACCCAATCAATCTACTTCCATCTCAAAGTAGATTCGATGTCATAATTATCCTTTGATAATCAAATTCAATCATCAAAATCAATCCCATCACATCATCCAATCATCTTAATCTCATCTTTAATCTAGTCCCGATCTGAGCTTGACCTAACTCCTGACTTGAGCTTTAGTCTGTTTCCATCTGAAATCTTTGATCCATCCTCTCTATCCTTTCATCATCATGAATCCTTATACTCCATCAATAGTAGTCAAGAGAACCCTAATTACCTCGACGATGATAACGAGAGCCTTATTGATTTAGAAGTATACGACATAGATCCCCTTGACGCTATCATCGCTAGTAATATTTCTCCATCCTCTTTCCAAAATCCAATCACCTCTTCGAGCTATCTCGTTATGTCTTCATCCATGCCTAATCATCCTCCTTATACTACCTTTGACAAGGGATATTTAGTATCTTCCTCATCTACATATTCACCATGTCCATCTACATCCTCTTATCCTACATCCCAATACTCTTATCATAATACATCATCTGTGTTACACTATCCTAATCCTCCATACCAATCAACCTATCCTACTCATACATTCACACCTTCCTATCCTATTCCAACATCCACATCAACTTATCCTAATCTAACATCCACATCTTCTTATCCTAATTTGTCATCCACATTTACCTACCTCTATCCGCCATCTCAATCTTCCCATCCTAACCCACCATCCCAATACCCCTATTACAACACACCACCCATATCCTCTAGCATCAATCCTCCATCCATGTCATCCAATCCTAATTCACCATTCCCATACCCTTACCTTAACCCTCCATCCAATCCTAATCCTCCATCTAATCCCAGTCCTATATCCAATCCCATTCCTCCATCTAACCCTAGTCCACCAATCCATAGACCTAATCCTCTGCCAACCCATAATCCTTCATCCACTGCTACCTCACCATCTCATTCTAGAGTATTCAAGTTTCTCACTCCAGAATTTCTCCAAGGACTTATAACAAAGAAGACATTCCCCTCTCCACACATTGAAGTTGGGGAACCATGCGGTCCCAATCCATCATCCATGGTCACTAGTGATCAGACCCTTCTCCCTATTGCACCTATCATTGATGTTACAACCCCTAGCACTGCTCAAACTACTAAAATCATCAAACCCACTAAATCCATTGAGCCCCCATCTCCTACTCTAAGAACTGTCAAACCCATCGAAGATAACCAAACCCCATCACCGTCTTCTACTCCTAGATCCAACCAAATCCAATCCACTTCTCCTACCCCTAGTATCATCGAAATCCCCTCTCATGAACTTTATGAATCCTCCATCTTTCCATCTCCCCCACTTGAGGAGTCTCTCCAACACTGTCATCCTACCATCCACACAAGATGAGTCATGCCAAGAGCCTGATCCAAAGCATGCCAGCATATCCCCTTTTCCACATCAAGATCTTGTCAACCCACCTAGTCCTACTCAAGATCACAATCCTCCATCCACTCCATCTCATGACTCCCTTGACATTTAAAATTCCACCACTCCATCTCATTAGCTCTTATCTCCATTGCATGAACCTTTGTTACCTGCTACCACAAACCTAGATCCTATCATGTCACCTAATCCCTCTCTTGATCCCTCACCAACCCCTATTATCAAGAAGCTACTACCCCCTCATCCACATCTAATGATCCTCCATCATCACCTAAACCTACTATCCCCTCACCGCTTGTATATCCCCTTGGCACTCTCACATAGCATATATACCACCCATCCTCCCCCGCCTAATAATGGACTCACATCATTCTTCTTGAATAACAAAAATCTTGTCATGGGTCAAATGCTCAAAAACATGAACTATTAAGGAAAAGGTTTAGGCCTTCATAAGCAAGGTATTTTAGAGCCCAACCAAATCAAAGAAGAACTCTGTATGTGAGGTCTTGGACCTAGTTCTAGAGAATCACAATCTAAAGATGTTGGTACAACCTCCAAATGTCCACAACAAGCCTCTTCCAAAAAAAATATAGGCTCTTCCCATTACTTTTCCAAATCATTGGCCGCCATCCCCCCTCCTCCATCATATTGCTCCAAAACAACTATCCATATTCCTCCTTCATCCGCTCCATCCATTTTGGGTCCTTACATCCCTCCATCCACCGTCTCCCATCCTCCATCTACTTTGTCCATGTCTCCTCCAGGTCCTATGTCTATTTTGGGCCCCTATATCCTAAAATCACCTCCTCCATCTTGTCCTATTTATCCTTTCATCTATCCACAACCTATCTACATCACCCATCATAAACATCCCACTTGCATGTCCCCTAACTAGGATCAACAAAGGCACGTACCCTCACATCCACCATCTACACATAATCCCCATAATCCTACCTCCATCACTCCACATTATCCACCTCCTCATACCCATCCCATTGCTACTAAAAGCACTTTGGATGCCAAAATAAAAATGCATCAATCTAAATATCTACATGAATCAAAAGCTCCCCATGTCCCCTCTAAACAACATGTTAAGAAAAATAAAATCCAAAATCAAAATCAAATCCGTAGCTGGAAAAGGTCCACCAAAGAAAAGATCAAAACCATGTGGATCCCAAAGAAAAAAGATGCAATTCCATCAAATGAAAAATATGTAAGAACATCCAAAGTTGCTAATCCAAAAGCTAATCATACACCCCTTTCATCTCCTAAATCTATTTTGGGTCCTTATGGCCTAAACTTCACTATCCTATTCCTCCATCATCCCCGCATTCTCCATCCACTAACCCTCCTATCCTTTCACATCCACAACCATATGTGCCAATGTTGGTCTTGAACACATCTCCCCATCATACACCTACCCCATCATTCTATCCATATCCTTTCTAGCATCGCATCAACTTTCCCACATACCTCCCCCATCCAATCCCTTTAATTCATCCTCTTGAATAATCTATTTATTCTAATAAGGTTGTACCAACATCCAGCCATCACTTCCCACATGGGATCTTAATACCTCGTATGGAACTTGATGCTTCTGTCCTTCATCCATATCCTTATGGCATATCTTTTGAATCCACTTTTCTACATCCCTATCTTTATCCATCTCCATCTGCATGCTATCCAATAAGTCAAAAAATTGAAAAAAAGTAAAAAATTGTCAAAAATACGAAAAAAATAAAAATAAAAAGAATTGATAAAATAGTAAAGAGAAATAATTCGCCCAATGGTGAAAACTTGGCAAAAAAGTTCCTTGGATAAGTACCATGATGAAAACCTAGAAAACAGGTGTCATGTGTAAATCCCCATCTGTCATTTTCCACACTTTGGGGAAACTTCCTGATATGCATTCCCTCCATCCACTATGCTTCCTGATATGCATTCACTTCATCTCCTATACTTCTTGCTATGCCTTCAGCTATGCACCCATCTTCTTGTTATACATCTTCTTCATTTTTGCATATTACTATCATATCCCATTTATCTCCAATCCCTCCATCCTTCTTGTGATCTTGATAGGGGCACCTATCTATGCATGCTTTGGACACCTCTTGGTATACATTCCCTTCATCCATGCTCTATCCTAATCCTTATCCACATCCTCTACCTTCTTTCTCCACTCATCTTGCATCCCTCCTGCCTCATGACACACAACATATTTAGAGTGGGGGAACTTATCTCCTTTTGTGACATAGTCTTATCCATTCAAACAATCCCCTCCATCTCTTGATCCTTATCTTCCTATCCATCCCAAAAAATTCTTTCCATCTCCTCATCCTTATCCCTCTATTCATCCACCATAGCATCCCTTTCATCTCCCCATCCAACTCTTCCTTTCCACCCATCTTTCTTTTCTTATCTGTTCATCCCTATCCTCATCCCATATTGTAATCCCTTGTCATTGGTATCTAGATATAGGCCACTCCCCATGCAATCCAATGTCATCTATCCCATCATCGTCACTCCTGCTTCCTTTGCACATCTTATCAATCTCCAATCCTTTCTCATCATTCATCTATCTATCTTGTCATCCTCCCACTTCATCTTTGTTGATTTGGATAACTATCCCATCCCTAAGCTTTGTGTGCTTGTCATCATCCTATCCAATCCAACATGTCAGTCCTATCATTTTGGTTCCATCATCGCCATCGTCCTATCTTATCCAATAGGACTATCTTTTTATCCACTTATCAGTGATCATATCATCACCTCTTATCCATTGTTTGTCTTTGGTCTTCTGGTTGAACTACATTGCCCCTGCACTTTCACGTAGGCAAGGTTGATCATTTCATCCACCCCTATGGTTTCCTTATCATCTATCATTTGTCATCCATCAAGGTCTCCATTGTCCTATTTCTACCTTTATCCATTGTTAGTCATTAGTCTTTTATTGAACTATGAGGGCTTTGTGCTTTCACGTAGGCAAGCCTAATCTTTGATCATCCCCTGAGCCCTAGGTCTTTAGGGTGTGTCATTCATGTGTCTTGTCTCTCTTGTTTCATGTCATCAAACTATGCCCTTATTTAGCCGGTTCTTAACAAACAAGATCCACTTGTATTAGAAGATCCAATAAGCTTTGAGTATCCCATGTCATATTGATCTTTTAGTTTAGTATCCATCATCGGTCTCAACAGGATGCATCCTTCCTAACAAACATCATCAACCCCATCCATCCTTTTGATCCTATGGAAAAAGAAATTTGAAATTGATTGCGATCTTTTGATGCTTTTGGATTTTTTTTATCATTTGAGCTCCCTATTATCACTTGTCAAGGCCACCATGGTCCATCATATCATGGTGCATTTTGATTGGTCAACATAGGAGCATATGTTGATTCATTTTATTTTGTTACTGTCTTCTTGGTTGTCCCACGTAGTACCCACCAAAATCCCTGAGGTCTTGTGTTATGCTTGGGCATCTTTTTGTGCTTGTGGTTATCCCAATACCTGGCCTAACCAAGGTCTTTGTGACTTTAGGGTGTTGGGATAGCCTTCTTGTTTGTTGTGTTTGTCTTATGTATTAGACATGAATTAGCCTTGGTTCTCCATACTCTGGAATCTTGTGCCTTATGCTATAGCAAAAATCAGTGCTATGAAGATGGAAAATTTCATTAGGATTGCATTTCATCTTTCCCACCCATACATTCATCCTTCATCAATCTCCCTCCCTTATCCATCTAATCTCTAATAATCATCTCTTTAATCATCATCATCAGGATGTATCCTTCCCTATCCTTTTGTGTTGTTTCGGGATATATCATTCCCTCATCAAACAACACTCCATCCATCATCAACCCACTTTGGCTTGTAGCTTGACTGGGGCAACATCACCTTCATCCTTGCATCCATTACTTCCCAATCTCCTGCTACCTTTTCATCCTTTCTTACTTATTGCTATCTTCATTCTTATCATCTCATCCATTTGAAGAGCACATCCGTGTTCTCTTAAACCCGCATGTCCTCTTGAGGGGGCATCCTCAATCCCTAACCTTCATCATCACTCCCATCATCTTTCTTCCTAGTCACTCCTTTGAATGACTCGGGAATCTTTTCCAATCTAACCATCTTCTTTCAGGTTCTATGTTTTAATATTATTTGAAATGATGCTACTTTGTAACACCATTTCAAAGAGGGAAAAAATGTAGACATCTAAATTTGGACACTTTCATTTGTCCAAATTTATCCCCTTTCGTCTAAACATCTATTTATTTGCATTAATTAAGTAATACTACTATTATTTAATTAATACCTATAAAGTTCTTCTAATCTCTAAGGTATTTAGTTAATAATTAAATACCTTATCTTCTTATCCTCCTTTCATCAAATAAATTAAATATATATGACATTTATATATTCCTCCCATGTCACATCCTCCATTATTTTCATCTAATCCTAATCCATCTTCTAATATCATCATTAGGATGTGCACATGCTTAATCCTTGATTAGGATGTGTCACATCTTTCAACTTTTGCAAGTTTGCCTCTAATCTCTCTTAGTCACCTAACCCTCTAATCCTTCATTAACTAGCCTAATCATTTTCCCAAGGAATTTTTAATTCCTTTTATCCTTCCAAGGAATATTAAATTCATTTTTCTCTTCCCCACGTGATCATCAAGTCACATGTGAACTCTTCCCCATATGATCTTTGACTTGTCACATCAAGTCACATGTGAACTCTTCCCCATGGAATCTTTGACTTGTCACATCAAGTCATATGTGACAAGTACTTACCTTTTTAGGCACCTTGTCTTATCCAAGGTACTTTCCACATCTCCCTTTGGAACCTTGTCTTATCCACAAGATTCCCCAATCATTGTGAATTTTAAATTCACTTTTATTCTTCCAAGGAATCTTCTCTTCCCCATGTGATCATTGAGAGGTCACATCATCCCTTTTCCAAGGTACTTGCAAGTACCTTCACATCATGTACCCTTCTTCCACCTCACTTACACATCACCATGTCTATGCCACTTCACATGCCACATGTCAATATGTGAGGGCTTGTGAGTCCTCAACTCACCATAGCCCTACATCTTGGCCTTGTTGGTTTAATCTCAACCTTCCATTTCTCTAGAGAATTCAAAATTCTCTATAAATACCCCCTCTTTTCTCTCATTTAGGGAGGAAATCATTGTGTTAACCAAACTCTTACAAAATTTTCATTTACTTGCATACAACATAGCATCCTCATCTATTTTTCATCCATATTGCATCTCATTCATACATATTTTGCCATCAAGAGGAGCATATATCATGTCAACAATCGAAGGGACAACCAAAGGAGCAACTTAACAAGGTATTATCATTCTATCCATTTTGTTAGGTTTAAATTTTAGCCCAATTTTGAGGTGTTAGGTGTTTAGGTGGTTTCTTGCATGTTTTGTATTGCTACTCATTTCTAGGACAACTTTTACTCCTGATCACAGTCTCAATGAGGACGAATCGTAAATCACCTTACAAAAAGTGCATGAAGGTTTTTGTGGGTCTCACTCTAGTGGACCTAATCTACTAAATAAATTTCTAAAAATAGGGTATGATTGGCCCTTAATATAGAAATAGTTCATTCATTACTCAAGGAAGTGTCATTAATGTCAACAATACAA